>PVIH01019120.1:9854-36437 GCA_004025045.1 Sigmodon hispidus | reverse complement strand
AGGCAGGGGCTCTACCACTGAGCCACACCCCAGCCCCTTACTGGGGGATTCTAGGCAGGAGCTCTACCACTGAGCCACACCCCAGCCCCTCACTGGGGGATTCTAGGCAGGGGCTCTACCACTGAGCCACACCCCAGCCCCTTACTGGGGGATTCTAGGCAGGTGCTCTTCCACTGAGCCACACCCCAGCCCCTCACTGGGGGATTCTAGGAAGGAAAGATTCTAGGAAGGAAAATAGGAAAGCCACTTAATGGACAGAGAAAAAAAGATTGTGATCACAGACTGAGTTCAAAGCCAGGCTAGGCAACTTAGTGAGACACTATCTGTTTGAAATAGTAAGACAGCTGAGGGTGTGGCTTAGCATGAGTATAGCCCTGTGCACATGGAAAACATTCTCTGTTCAGCTTTTAATTTGAGCTCCTAAGTCTGTGTTCGCCAAACTCAGAGAGAACACTGTTCTCTCCCCTTGTATTGCCCTGGCCCAGGCGCTGTGCTGTGTTGGTTCTGGACAACATCTCTAAAGAGAGGCGTATTGCCCGGCAGGTTGTGGTTCTCCAGCCTGTAATTCCAGCACTAAGATCTAAGGCAAGAGCATCAAGAATCCAAACCCAGCCTGAACTACATAGTAAGATCCTATATCAGAAAACCAAAAACTATCTGGGCATGCATGATGGATAGCACATGCATGCTTTAGTCCCAGCACTCAGGAGGCAAAGGAAGATGGATCTCTGTGAGTTCGAGGTTAGCCTGCTTATCAGGAAAGCACTCCACCAACTGAACTACATCCCATCTTGTTTTGAAACAGAATCTTACATGTAGTCCAGGCTAGCCTCAAACTCTAGAATCTCCTGCCTCAACTCCCCCAGTGCTGAGATTCCAGGCAAGAACCACCAAACCAGGTTTTTGGTGTTGTTTTATCTCTTAATCTGACCACATCTATTATAATGTCAAATGAGCCACGAATTGCCCTCCAAGGAATTTTCTCCACATTTGCACAAAGGATGGGAACACAGTAGCCTTATTTCTGTTAGTGATGAATGAGCAGTGATGTCTGTGACAGTGAGTGGAGAGTTGTAGATAGGACTGGACATTCATCTCCTCACAGAGTGCAGGGTGGAGACACGGTGAGGCCTGTGTGTGCAGATAAGGAAAATGCACATTTGTTAGGTGACAGACAACCCAGGAGCCCAGCTGTGGGGTGCATGCCATCCCATGTGTAAACAAACAAAATAGACCTGTCAGCCACAGAGGCCTTGAAAATGGTACAGTCCCTGTGGCAAACAGTATAATAGTGTCTTTAAAAATTTGCCAGGTATGATGGCACATGCCTTTAATCCCAGCACTTCCAGGCAGTTCTCTGAGTTCAAGGCCAGCCTGGACTACTGAGTGAGTTCCAGGACAACCAGAAATATATAGAGAAAACTTGTCTTGAAAAAAATAAACTAAACTGGGCACAATGGCACATGCCTGTAATTCCAGCATTCCAGAGGCAGAGGCAAGAGGATTCTTGAAGCTTCAACGCCAGTCTGGTCTACATAGTAAATGACAGGTTAGCCCGCACTACATAGTGAGACCCTGTCTCCAACAGCAGGGTTAGGGAGTGGAGCAGGTAAAGGTGTGTTAGCTCTACAGGCCTGACAACCTGAATTCAACCCCCAAAGCTCTGTAGAGAGCCGGATGCTGCAGCATGCATCTAGAAGTTCAACAGTCAAGATTGGAGGTAAGAGACAAGAAAATCACCCAGCTCACAGGCCAGCCAGCATAGAAAACACATCAGCTGAAATGAGAGCTCCGGCCACAGCAAAGAGAAAGGTAAGAACTGGGTCACCAAAAGTTATTCTCTGACCCCCAAATGGGTGCAGTGGCACCCTTGTCAACACACACAAAGACGTGTACCATCGTGCCCATTTAAAAGTATATTACGGGGGCTGGAGAGATGGCTCAGCGGTTAAGAGCACCGTCTGCTCTTCCAGAGGACCCGGGTTCGATTCCCAGCACCCACATGGCAGCTAACAACTGTCTGTAGTTCCAGTTCCGGGCAAACACCAAGGCAAATAAATAAATAAATAAATAAAGTTAAAAACAAACAAACTTCCCCACCATCTTCCATGAAGCTCTGCACGAGGACTTGGATGAGTATAGGACAAATTAAAAAAAAAAAAAAAAAAAAAAGTATATTACGAACAGCAGGGTAAGAGTCTTTGCTGCTCTTTGAGAGGACCCACGTTCACTTCCCAGCACTCAGGTCAGATGGTTCACAGCCAGACATAAGTCTAGGACAGTCTCCTGGGGTCTCTTTCAGCACTTGAACACACACACAAACATTCATACAGGCTCAGGCACACACGCAAACATTCATACAGGCTCAGGCACACACGCAAACATTCATACAGGCTCAGGCACACACGCAAACATTCATACAGGCTCAGGCACACACGCAAACATTCATACAGGCTCAGGCACACACGCAAACATTCATACAGGCTCAGGCACACATACACACATAAAATTTAAGCATTTCTGTTTGTTTGTTTGGTTTTAGTTTTTCTTTTCTTTTTTTTTTTTAAACTTTATTTATTTATTTATTTATTTATTTATTTATTTATTTATTTGCCTTGGTGTTTTGCCTGGAACTGGAACTACAGACAGTTGTTAGCTGCCATGTGGGTGCTGGGAATCGAACCCGGGTCCTCTGGAAGAGCAGACGGTGCTCTTAACCGCTGAGCCATCTCTCCAGCCCCCCTGGTTTTAGTTTTTTCAAGACAGAGTTTTACCATATAGTCCTGGCTATCCTGGAACTTACTCTGTAGACCAGGCTAGCCTCAAACTCACAGAGGTCTGCCTGTCTCTGCCTCCCAAGTGCTAGAATTAAAGGCATTTGCCACCATTGACTGGCTAAAATGTTTTTTTTTAAAAAAAAAAGAAAAAAAAAACTAAATGTAATCCAGCACTCAGAAGGCAGAGTCAGGAGAACCACAAGTCCAGAATCATTTATGTCCAAATGCACATTTGTTAGGTGACAGCCCAGGAGCCCAGCTGTGGGATGCATGCCATCCCACATGTAAACAAATAATGAAACCTTCTCTCATAAAAACCAAGGGCTTTTGTAGAGCCCCACAGTGGAGCACTGGCCTAAACATGCTCATGTCAGTAACTTCGATCCCTAGCAGCACAGAAATTAATAAGTGAAGGAGCTAACATGTTACAGGGCAGTTACACTCCAGAACCAAGAGTTGAGAGCAAGATCTCTCAGAGATTATTGCATGGCCATGTTCACAGTGGCATAGAGCAGCGCTAAGATGCTTGCCACCAAGCCTGAAGCCCTGAGTTGGACCCCTGGAAATCTGGTGGACAGAGAGAACCGACTCCTTGTCATTTGACGTCAACATGCACACAGTGGGATGTGTGTATGTAGTATGTGTATGTGTATGTAGTGTGTGCATATGTATGTGTGTGTGGTGGGTGAGTGTATGATTGTTTGTGTATAGTGTGTGTATGTATGTGTGTATATATGTATATGTGTGTGTGTTTAAATGCAAAATGTAGCCAGGCATGATGATAAATGCATGCCTTTAATCCCAGCACTTGGGAGGCAGAGATAGGCAGATTTCTGTGAGTTTGAGGCCAGCCTAGTCTACAAAGTGATTTCCTGGACAGCCAGAGCTATTACATAGAGAAAACCTGTCTCAAAAAACATACATATATGTATATATAGACTTATAATAATATATATGCTAAAGTCCTGAGATCAGCGGGCAAGTAATACCTGAAGCAGAGACTATGATGCTCCCGCATTTCACTGGGCTCCCACGTTCAAGTGTAGCGAGCTGACTCCCATACCAGCTCTATCCTGTGTCTGTTTCCTGTCCACAAGTGACTGCTTGCTATTCCTAGGTGTGGCAGGGTCCACGCTGCAGGAAGCTGTGACCCAGCTCCTAGGCGGATGGCTCTGGTGTGTGTGCTGCTTCCTCTGAGCTGCCCAGCACTCCCGTACACGTGGTGACTGTGCTGGTCCCTTCCTCTCTGCGTCTGAGACCTCCCCTATGGTGCTTCCTGTTGTCTGTTCCCAAATAAACCACATGGCTTTGAAGGCTTGTGTTTTCCCAGGGAAGCCCTTCTATGGTCCAATGTGGGATTTATGATTTAGCAGGGAGGTTTTCCTTTGGAGTTTTTCATTGTTGTTAGTGGGGGGAGGGTTTGGTAGCATCTCATGTGGCCCACACTGGCCACAGACTCACTATGTAGCCAAGGATGCCCTTGAACTCCCCACCCTCCTGCTATCTCTCACCCTGAGTGCCCCCAGAGTTGGTCAGCCTGCCAGTCTTTTGGATTAAGTCTTACCTAACGTCCTCATTATACTGTCTATCTCTGTCTGTCTGTCTTTCTATCATGTCTACCATCTGCCTGTCTATCTTCAGTACTAAGGGTTGAACCCAGGCCTTACACATGCTGGGTAAACCTTCTACCACTAGGCTACACCTCCAGACTTAAACTCAATTCACCTCTTCCTTTATTTTCAGAGAAGAAATGGGAGACAGGTTCTCTTATAGCCCAGGCTGACATCCAACTGGCCATTTAGGCAAACCTGGCCTTGAACTCCTAATCCTGCCAAATCTACCTGCCCAGTACTGGACTGCAGGTTTGTATCACCAGGCCTAGCTTTTCTTTACCTCTTTACTGCCCAGCCTGTAGACAGGACCTTTAATGGAGCATACCATTAATCCTAGCACGCAAAGGCAGGTGGATCTTTATGAGTTCCAGAACAGTATGGTCTATGGAGCAAGTTCCAGGACAGCCAGGGCTACACAAAGAAACCCTGTCTTGAAAACAAACAAAAACCAACCACCACCAAAACTGTGCCTCAAAAACAAAAAAAACAGAGGTCAGGTATGCTGGCACATGCCTTTAATCCCAGCACTCAGGAGGCAGAGACAGGCAGGTCTCTAAGAGTTCAACTAACCTGGTTTTGGCAAGTGAGACCCTACCAAACAAAATGGGGTGGGGATGCTGAGATCTGGGCTCAGTGGA
This sequence comes from Sigmodon hispidus, assembly GCA_004025045.1. NCBI lineage: Eukaryota > Metazoa > Chordata > Mammalia > Rodentia > Cricetidae > Sigmodon > Sigmodon hispidus. The sequence continues at coordinate 31,409 of PVIH01019120.1, read as the reverse complement.
AAAAGCTGTTGCCAAATTAATATGAGGCCCAGAGTTGAGATCCCAGGCACCGGTGGCTGTGGGTCTAGCAGATGGCCTATACCCCTGCACTCCCCAGACAGTGATGGGGTTCCTCCTGCAGTGAGCTGTCTACACAGGGGACTGTCAGGCTTCAGGATCATCACGGACCTGCCTCGGGGAAATAGGTGGAGTATGATAAAGAAAGACTGCATCAAATTCTGACTTCCACACACCTGCGCACACACGTGCACCCACACACTGTGCAAACATCCGTGAAACAAACAAAAACCAAAATCAAAAACTAACACTGTCTCAAATAAATATAAGGGTAAGCGGAGAATGAAGGGTGGGGAGGGGGATAGGTGGGAGGCCCTGGGTTCAGCTCCTCCATTCTACCCCCCTAACAACAATAACAACAAAAGATATGCCTTCTATGGACTCACATCTTGGAGTGTCCTTTGTTTGTTTTTTATTTCTTTCTATTTTGTGTGCATGAGAGTTTTGCCAGCTTTCATGTGTACACATCATATATGCAGTGCCTTCAGAAGCCAGAAGAGGGCGTCAGATCCCTTAGAACTGAAATTAGAGATAGTTTTTAGCATCCCAGCTGGATGCTGGGACTCGATCATAGTTCTGTGCAAGAACAGCAAGCGCCCTTAACCGCTGAGCTGCATTTCCAGCCCTCTCCCCTTTGATTTTCTATCCCATTTATTTATGATCTTAATTTCTTTTGGTGGGAGGGAAAGGCTGAGACAAGGTCTTGCTATGTAGCCTTGCCTGGCCAGAAATGTGCTATGTAAACCAGGCTGGCCTCCAACTCATGGAGATCCACCTGCCTCACCTCCTGAGTGCTGGGATTAAAGGCCGGCACCATCACCCCTGTTGTGGGATATTTGTTTGCAATGACACTTCAAGATTGACCTGGATTAGCCATAGAGGTTTTGGAGGACCCAGGATACATATAGAGAGACACAGGAAGTAGTAGGGAGGGTTTAGAAAGATTCAAGGGCCTTTTTGTATGGGGGGAGGAGAGAGAGAAAAGGTCAGGTTTTTTCCCCCATATCTGACTCCCAAGTTTTTATTAATAATAGAACAATATAAGTAATCATTTCACTTGCCCCTCATAATCTTAAGGTCTTTGTTTTGGATTTGTTTGTTTTCCAGATAGAGTTTATCTGTGTAGCCCTGACCGTCCTGAATCTCGTGCTGTAGACCAAGCTGTCCTCGAACTCACAGAGATCCACTTGCCTCTGCTTATTTTAAATTTTAATTGCATGGAGAGTGAGGGAAAGTGCATAGGCACCCATGCATGTACACCATAACGCACGTGTGGATGTCGGAGGATAACTTACATGAATCTGTTTTTTCCTTCCCCCATGTGGATCCCAGGGATGGGTCCCAGGTTGTCAGCAACCTTACCCACTGAGTCATCTCAGGGATCCTTACTTTCTTGCAGTGATAATAAAAATACTGTCGGGGCTGGAGAAATGGCTCAGGGGTTAAGAGCACTGACTGTTCTTCCGGAGGACTTGAGTTCGATTCCCAGCATTCACATGGCAGCTAACAACTGTCTGTAATTCCAAGATCTGACACCCTTACACAGTTATACATGCAGGCAGAACACTAATTAACATAAAATAAAAATAAAATATTAAAAAAAAATACTGTCATTAATTACTGAAACCTGGTGTGTGGCTCTAGTGAGGGGATTTAAGAAGGCAGTGCGGCCCTATCCTTCCCCTCCCCACAGGGTTAGGGCTGGGTCCCAGGAAAGGGGAGTGAAATGCTGACTATTGCCTCCAGACACCCCCTGGGGGGGGCTTTGTCCATTGTGGGAAGCTGTGAGCCAGAGGCCAGGAGGAGGCTCAGGTTTCATGGTAAACTTAAACCTCATACTCTTTCCCCCTAGGCATCCCTCTCCCTGGGCAACCACATCTGTTCCCTCTGCTGTTATCACCCTCAAGAGGCCCAGAATCCCTTCTTATCCCCCATTTAGACAAGAGCATGACAACCCAGAGAAGCCAGGAACTCCTTGTCCATTGCACAAAGAAAAAAAAAAGAAAGAAAGAAAAAACGGGTCAGCAGGATGCTCTTGGATGCTTCTCATTTACTGTAATAGTAAACATACACACACACACACTACACACACACACACTACACACACACACACTATACACACACACACACACACACACACACACACAGCCTGCACAGTCAAATTGTCTTTTGTTGTTGTTTTGTTTTTTCAAGACAGAGTTTTTCTCTGTGTAGCCCTGGCTGTCCTGAACTCACAAACTCACTTTGTAGACCAGGCTGGCCTTGAACTCACAGAGATTTGCTCGTCTCTGCCTTCTGAGTGCTAGGATTAAAGGCCTGAGCCAGCACAGCACAGCATGGCTCAAGTTACCTTCTGGAGGAAAGGCCATGGGGTCTTTTGGTTGGTTGGTTTTGAGATAGAGTCCTATGCTAGCTCAGCCTGGCCTGGAACTCACTGTGTAGCTGAGGCTGGCACTGAGCTCTAGGTAATCTTCCTCTCCAGTCATTCCCAGTCTAGGCTATTGAGTGTTGGGATTGGAGGGCTGAGCCAACCCTCATGGTTGGAGACAGAATCTCACTTAGTAACTAGATATGTAGACCAGGTTGTCCTCAACCTAAAGGTGATCCTCCACCCCTGTCTCCCAAATACAAGGATAACAGGCACACACGACCGAACAGATTAGAGTTTTATATGCATATGAGCATGTGTGCAGATACATATGTGCACAATATATGGATGTCAGGAGTCAACTCGGGTGTTGTTCCTCAAAAACCATCCATCTTGGTTTCTGAGTTCACCAATTCAGCTGGGCTGGGAGGGGAGGGAGCAGTGTGCTCAGTCTGTTCTTAACTCCCCAGATCAAACTCAGTTCCTAATCCTTGCAAGGTATGGGAGTTTGAAAGATTTGAAAGACAGGGGCTGGACAGGTGGCTTAGCCATTAAGAGCACTGACTGTTGTTCTGGAGGACCTGAGTTCAATTCCCAGCAACCACATGGTGGCTCAAAACCATCAATAATGACATCTGGTACCCTCTTCTGTATACTGTATACATAATAAATAGGTTTTTTTTTTCTTAAGAAAGAAAGAAAGAAACCCTAAAGCACAAGACAAGCATTTTACCAACTGGGCTATTTCCTCAGCTCTTTGCATTCAACATTCTAACAAGGTCAAGTCAGCTCTTGTTTCTCCAGTAAGAGAGATCACTCAGCTCTGCAGAAAATGGGGGCCCAGTGGGGACATCCCCACAGGAGGGATTAGAAGCAGGTCTTAGACAGGGTGTCCAGTGTGGACTTGGCTGGGAAATTCCCAGGATGAATTCATGAGCTCCCAGCACCAGCCAGGGCTGTGTCCCATCTCATTGAGGCTTCCTGAGGAACTGTACGTAATCTTCCTGCCAACCCTTGTGAACTCTTGACAGAAATTGAGGACCCATGGGGTCCAGAATACCTTCTCCATTCTTTCCTATCGTGACTCAAGCCTGGAATCCCAACTGAGTCAGGAAGTTTGCCCTGAGATTGAAAAGCCAGCCTGGGCTACATAGCAAGACCCTGTCTGAAAAGAAAACAAATAAAATTGAAGTGTGGCTCAGTTGATAAAGTGCTTGCCTAGCATACATGAAGCTATGGGTCCAAAGTCAGCATGCCAGTAATCACCCCGCATTCAGAAGGTGGACACAAGAGACAGAAATGTAAGGTCACCCTGGATTACAGCCTGTGCTACATGAGACCCTGTCTTTTGTAAAAGGGCCACAGAGACACGTCATGTAAACGGTGCTCACATAGATTTTATTGGGGGGAAGTAAAGGGTGCAGACACAGTCTTATGGGAAGACTAAGATGGGAAGGGGCTTGCCTTTACTAAGGGGATTTAGCGCCTGCGCATAGACTGCATGCACACAGACTATATAACCCTAGGCTGTCTAGGTATTTTCCTGAATACTGGCAATGCACGGGTGGCTTTAGGACCCTGGGCTGACTAGTACAGATGCCTGAATGCTAACACTGTCCGCCCCCTCCAAAAAAAAAAAAAAAAAAAAAAAGTGATAGTATGTAGTGGTATTATGTTACATTGTAAATAATTGTTCCGACTACTGGTTTAATAAAATTGCTGATTAGCCAAAGGTAGACAGGAAGTGTAGGCGGGGCTACCAAACTAAGAAAAGTCTGAGAACAGGAAGAACAGAGCACGAGATGCCTGAGAGATGCCAGGGAGAAGCCCGTAGATGCAGAGGACAACTGTGCTGCTCTGATAAATGGTACCGAGCCGCATGCCTGAACAAGATAAAGATCATGGGTTAGCTTAAGAGTAAAGAGTTGGCAAGTTATATGCCTGGGCCCTAGGCCAATCAGCATACTGTCTGTGTGTTTCTGTGGGGCAGGTCAGAACCTTAGGGCTAGGCTGGAAAGGCCTGGCCAGAAACTAATACAACAGTAGAGACTGCAGATGGCTCCATGTTAGAGCACTTGGTATTCTTGCAGAACCAGCACCTACGTGGTGGCTCACAACCATCCAAAACTGTAGTTCTAGGGAATCCAACACCTCATTTCTACCAGCAGCTGGTACACGTATGTGGTGCACATGCCTGCAGGCCAAACAGTCGTGCACATATAGGGAGAGGAAACTCACAGACTAACCCGTGCCTTCAGCTTCCCTGAGACTCTGCCTCAGTTCCCCATCTGTGCAACAGGAGTGAGATTGGCACACTCACACACGAAAATCGATTTATAGGGGGTCCACCTCAGAGCTGAGGGGTGCCTGCCTGTGGCCCCTGATTCAAATGGAAGAAATGAGGGAATAGGGTACAGGGAGATATTGGTACCTAGGTACAGCTGGCTGAGAGCTGCTGTATGGACAGATGTGCTTCTGTATGCCCACCCGCGGGATTCTGATATATCTATGGTGTGCTAGCTCAAGAGTGCCCCCCCAACCCTTCTCCAAGATGCCTGTTGCCTCCACAAGTTGTCTGGGCCCCTAAAACCTGCCCTCACTGGCCCCGTCTTTCTCTGGCAGCTTCCTCCACTCCGGGCCTGTGCTTAGGTGAGTCCCCTGACCCCAGGAGCTCTTTTGTCTCTTTCAACTCCAGGCCTCCATTAAACTCAGCACATGCCTCCTCCATAGATCCCTCCCCTCCAACGCTGCAGGAACCCACAGCCACGTGTCTGACTTCCAGTCATCAGGCTATGCTGGGTGGTGGTGAGAAACAAGGTGTCCCATCCCCCCAGCGCGGCCCCCACCAGAGTTTGAGCAGCAGGATTCATCTGTCTCTGTATCACTGACACTTTCCTGGCTTGGAGCCTAGCTTCCGCCCTGCAGGGGCCACTGGACCCTTTGTGGCCATCTGCCCCAGTCAATCTCCCACACTCCTTCCTTCCCTCGGGGACCGCCAATCACAGCACGGCCTCTTGGTCTCGTCATTAACAGCCAACCAGCACAGCTCTCCAGCTGCCCCGCAGAGCCTTTAGCTGCGGATGCTCTACTGGGCATGCTCCCGCAGCAGCAAACAAGGTTACTGGTTGTTTATTTTTTCCCTACACCCCAAGGTCCCCCTTGGAAAAGTTCTGGAATGCTCCAAAGGACCCAGCAAAGTACCTACCTGTCAGGAGGAATTGCAATTGCATAGGTGAGCCGCCGGAATCCTCCAGACTTCAACCTGAGGACCTCAGGTGCACTCCTAAGACCCTAGCTTGCCCTCCAAGGGTAAGGTAGCCTCCTGGTTATCTACGATGCCACCACCACCACCCTCCTCCTCCTCCTCCAGTCTGGTCCTTCAGCCTCAACCTCCTGAGTAGCTGGTGGCCAGGCCTGGCTTGTTTTTATTTGTGTGTGTAGGTATAGAGAGAGGCCAGGAGTCTACCTAGGGTTTCTAACTCAGCTCATCCCCACCTTCCTGAGACAGGGCCTCTCACTGAACCCAGAGCTCAGATAACCAGCAAGCTCCAGGGATCCTCTCTCTACCCTTTCCCCAAGCCCAGGGTGGGTGTACGCAGCAGCATATGGGTGTTAGATTATCAAATTTAGGATGCCAGACTTGGCCACAATCGACGGCTAAACCTGCCCGCCCTGCGCTTTAAATACCCAGCTTGCTAGACCCAGGAGCTCCATGTTCGGCCATTTCGCAGTCCAGGGTCACTACAGGACATATTGGAAGCACTAGAGAGGGCCTGAGACCTGAACAAGAAGTCTGCCCCCTGACAATCAGGGCAGGCTCCTCCCTGGCCCCCCTTACCCCAGCCCCCATTCACTTCCTCTAGGAGATATGCACAGGCTGCAGACTTGGCATGATTTTATTTTCCAGTTCAAAGCTACTATCATGAGTCTTCAAAGTTATACAAATGACAGTTACAAAAAAAAATAAAAGACCGAGACACCTCGAGTGAGTGAGATGGTGAGATGCATGGTGTTGGGGAATTGGTAGAATGGGGTGTCTGAGAAGGGCCCCCCTGAGGTTTACTCCAGGGATCCCAGGGAGGGACGCCCTGGCTTCCTCCCACCCCAGGAGTGCTGAGGTGTCAGGAAGACATGGAGCACCAATCACAGGGCCAGGGCTGGGGGATGGACGGGCAGGCAGGAAGGGAAAGAGAAAGGGAGCCCACTGGGGTCCCCCCCAACCCCCAATACCACTCACAACTACAACCAACCAGACAGGTTTGCCTGGGGCCCTTTCGACAGTAACATTTCCTTAAGAAAAAAAAAAATACTGATTTGGTCATTTTTCTGCTTCCAGTCAGGCCAGGGTGAAAAGGAAACAGACAGATCAAGGTCCTTCCAATCCCATAATGTGCAGGGGCACCCTGGCAGTGCCACCAGCTAGCTTTGAGTCAGGAAACCAGGCCGGATTTCTGCAGGGTCAGACAGAGCCCGCTCTCCAGCCATGATCCAGAAAAAACTTGTGGGTAAACCAGGCCTTGCCTGGCTTCAGTCCCACCAAAAGGCTTGCCTCCAGGTGCTGGGGCCAGAGCAGGTACACCAAAGAGGTGCGATCTCCAGAGGAGGGTTAGGCTTCCAGTTACAAGCTCAGGGGTGGGGGCAGCTCCCTAGGTCCCCTACCCAACTTCTTCTAGGCCACTCTCAGGGGTAAATAAGGCTCAGAGTTGTCTGAGGTCAGAAGAAAGGTGCCAGCATGCCCCATGGCAGAGAAGGGTGCAGAGGGACCCAAAGTCCCTCCCAGGGACAGTCTGCAGCCGCTGACCCATGGGGAGCAGAGAGTTAGGGGAGGAACGGGGGTCACAGGACAACAGGCAAGGGCACCTTTCTCTTGGGTTTCCAGTTTGAAAGGCAAGGGGCTGCCACCTGCTGCAGGGCCACCTGATGGGTAAGAAGAGCAGGAAGGATTGAATGAGTGGCCCCGCAGGAGACAGATGGCCCTAGTATTCCCAGAGTGAGGCGGGGTCGACGGTCTCAGCACAGGCCTTCAGGACCCCGGCATGGTCCCCCTTCAGGTAGCGGCCGCCCACTTTGATGGCCACCTTATTGTAGTCACAGAACTCAAGGAAGAAATCCACAGGGGTATCACTGCTGCTGGTGACGGAGGAATCACTACCCACTGTCCAGTACTTGCCCGTGGAGTCTGGGGAAGAGATTACATGTTAAGCCGTGTTCCTCACCCCACATTCATTCCCTGAAAGGATTAATATTCTCTCCCACAGTCCACTTCTAGGACTGTGTGGGATCAATTGGATGTAGGGTACAGTCCTGTAATCCTAATACTCAGGAGAATTATCTAGAGTTAAAGGCCATCCTGGGAAATTTATTATTAACACCCCCATCTCAAACTATATATATATAAAATCCCCCATATATATATGAGGACTAGGGGCTGGGTATGGTGGCACATACCTTTAATCCCAACATCTGGGAGGCAGAGGCAGGTAGATCTGACTTTAAGGCCAGCCTGGCCTACAAAGCAAGCTTTAGGACAACTAGGTCCACATAGTGAGACCCCTGTCTCAAAAAAAACCAACAAAACAAAAAAGATGTATGTAAGCATCTAAGCACCTGCCTAGAATCCCCCAGTAAGAAGCTGGGGTGTGGATCAGTGGTAGAGCATCTGCCTAGAATCCCCTAGTGAGGGGCTGGGGTGTGGCTCAGTGGTAGAGCCCCTGCCTAGAATCCCCCAGTGAGGGGCTGGGGTGTGGCTCAGTGGGAGAGCCCCTGCCTAGAATCCCCCAGTGAGGGGCTGGGGTGTGGCTCAGTGGTAGAGCCCCTGCCTAGAATCCCCCAGTGAGGGGCTGGGGTGTGGCTCAACATTCAGCCCTCAGTGCTGTAAAGAAAGGAGTATGGTTTGCCTTGCCACGGCCATAGGCAGCAAAGGGTTCTGATTCCCATTTAACACCTCTGGACTGTTGGGGTCCCCTCACCCTAGTTTTGGTCCCATAATCAAGGTGTCACACCCTTATCTCCCATCTTCTCTTATCCTTTTTTTCTTAAAGACAATTCTCCTGCCTCAGATTCCCAGATTACAGCCATGCACTGCCAACTCCGGCTGCTTCCCACCTTCTCCATCTGCCCAGAATATGCTGGACAAGTTTTCTTTACATACATACCCCAATGGCCATAGGACACCCATTCCCTTATGACCTTGAATGGCCGTAAGCATCCCCACCCAGGAAACCTACCTTTGATGTTGTAGGCACCATCATTGAATTCCAGCTGGAACACATCATAGCTGGAGCGGTTTGCATCTAGAGTGCCCGTGACCTTGCGGCAGCCAATAAATCCATGCTCCCCACGGAACACGATAATGGGGCGGTTGATCAGCTTCATGAGGAAGAGTTCAGAGTCCCCTGTCACAGGGAAAGGGGCCGCTGAGTTTAGAGCAATAGGGATGTGGCAGCCAAGATGTAGCTCAGAAAGGGATATTAAGAAGCTAAGGGTTACACAGAGAGGTTCAGGTGGGCTGGTGACTGTCCCCCTAAGACACTAAGGAAACAAGTTTGGGGTGCATGCCCCATGTGGCTACCTGCTGTCTCCACTGAGGCGGCCAGCTGACCATTTTTCTTGGCGGTCACAAACTTGCCGTTGGATGCCCTCAGGGTGATGCGGCGGTCACACCATTCGATATCAAAGTAGCAGCTGGCGTTCCTGGGGAAAAGGAGAGGCACTGGCGTATAGGGTCAGGAGAACAGCCAGCCCTGGCGATTCAGGGGCAGGGTGTTACTCACTTGGTGGATGCGGTGGATTGCACTCCTCCGGTTGCTGTTAAAGTCCAGTACTTGCCAGTGTGGGTGCGGAAGGCACACTTTCTTGTATCCCGGTCGATCTCCAGCTGGAAGGTCTCCTGATCGGTCTCTTCATCCTGATTGGCCGATAGGTCCATTCCTGCAGAGAGGGACCCCAACCAATCAGACCTCTGCTGTCTCACCCACACTCAAGATACCACAGGGCAGTGGGCTTCCTCAAGTGTGACTCAAATTTCTCAGATGGTAATCCTGTGCAGCCAGCACGTGCTCAGATACTAAATTTGGATCCCTAAAAACCACCTAAAAGCCGGACATGGTGGCAGAGCCTATAATCTCAGAACGAACAAGGAAGCAACACGGACCCAGAAACGCAAGGACCAGATAGCTTAGCTAAACCACTGAGCTCTATCCAGGACACTCCGATCTTTTTTCTTTTGTTTTTGGTTTTTTGAGTCAGGGTTTCTCTGCGTGTAAAACTCACTTTGTAGACCAGGCTAGCCTCAAACTCAAGAGATCTGCCTGCCTCACCCTCCTGAGTGCTGGGATTGAAGGCGTGTGCCAACACATCTGATTGAGATTCTTGTCTCATGTACAGCATGGACAACCATGAGACAGAGGTAGGTGGATCTTTGTGAGTCTGAGGCCAGTCTGGTCTACATAGTGAGTTCTAGGACTATATATAGTGAGACTCGATCTCAAAAAAGCAAAGAAAGAAGAAAAGAAAATCGGATGTGCCAGTCCTTAGAAGACTGGGATGTACAAAATTCTCAATAGATAAATAGATAACTGGGGATTGGCTCAGTCATTGGTGGATTTCTTTAATCTTTAGCACCCCAAAAGACAAAAAGGAAGGAAACCTTCAAACTTCAAAATGAACCACCCATAAAGATGTTCTAAAGCCAAGCATGAATGAGAACTCTCCTGTGGCCCAGGATTGGGTTTTAAAGATTGATTCCTCTTAGGCAATGCTGCTGTTATGTAAGGAACGGCCTGGTTTTGCCGGTACAGATGGAGGCGTTTCCGGATAAGTCGCCCCGATGTTGGGAATTTGCTTTAAATACAACCAAAACCATTGAATAAACACACAGATGGAGCTGGTTCTGAAGAAGGTCATGTTGTGGGGTGCTGGTAAAAGGGGGGGTTCGTTACCCGCTTCCTGTAGAGGGAGCGTGGAAAGGAAAAGAATATAAAGTATGAGTTATGCTCAGCGACCCACGCCTGTATTCCAGCACTCAGGAGGCCGGAGACTAGCCTCCACTATGAGTGAGACCCTATCTCAAAAAATAAAACAGAGCTGTGGCTATAACTCAGTTGGTGTAGTGCTTCCCTAACAAACACACAGTCCTGGGGTCCATCCCCAGAACTGCATAAAAGGGTGTGGTATAACAAACCTGCAAAAACAGGACTTGGCTACTAGAGGCTCAGAAGTTCAAAGCTAACCTGAGCTACATGAGACACCCACCCCCAACATGCGCAGGCATGCAAACGGAAACACACCATTGAGATGGCATCTGAAGCCAAGGCTACTAACCCGAGTTTGCTCCCTGTGACCAACACAACAGAACTGACTGACATCTAAACCTATGCCATAGGATGCGGGCTGCCATCCTCACCAAATGAAAATAAAAGCAAGTGCAATTTTTAAAAGAGAAGGTGGGTATGGTGGTACGTGACTTTATTTCTAGCACCCATGAGGCAGAGGGGAATCTCTCTGAGTCTAAGGTCACCCTAGTCTATATAATGAGTTCTCGGCCAGAGCTACATATAAAATAGAGTGGATTGAGAATACAGATCAGTGGTAAAGAGCTTGCCTGGCATGGTGGAGAGCCCAGGATTTCCATCTCCAGTGCCATGCACTCAAGATGACCACAAGTTCCTTTAGAAAGCTTAAGATACTGGAGAAAAATAAAGACAAAGTCATGCTCTGTCCCCACCCGGCCTCATCAGCCACAAACACTGCAGACGCAGCACACTTTCTAGCATTGCCCAGCCACCCAAACAGGATGGCTGAGCCTCCCTCCTTTTTAAATTTTCTTTAATTTTAAGATTTCTTGCTGAGCAGTGGTGGTGAATGCCTTTAATCTCAACACTCAGGAGGCAGGGGCAGGAGGATCTCTGTGAGTTCAAGCCCAGCCTGGTCTACAGAGTAAGTTTCAGGACAGCTAGGGCTGTGAAGAGAAAACCTATTTGTGTGTGTGTTCCTTGTATTATATATGTGCGAATGTTTTGCCTCAGTATGGATGTGCACCACATGTATGCTTGGTGCCCTTGGAGGCCAGATCTCCTGGACCTGAGTTACAGATGGCTGTGAGCCCCCATCTATGTACTGCTAAGAACAAATGTTCTAGAGCCAGGCAGTGGTGGTGCACACCTTTAATCCCAGCACTCTGGAAGCAGAGGCAGGCAGATCTCTGAGTTAGAGGTCAGTCTGGTTTACAGACAAAGTTTCAGAACAGCCAGGGTGCATACAGAGAGATATCCTGTCTCGAAAAACAAAATACAGCAAAAAAAAAAAACAAAAACAAAAACAAAACCCCAACTGTTTTAAAGCATTGAGTCACCTCTCTATTGCCCACCCCCTTTTCCGTTTGGCTTAGTTTCCTGATTTCCTGCTAAATGTCTCTGTCACGTGACCCTACGGAGCCCAAATAAGGTGTTACTTTACACACTGGCTGTGACTCCACCTGGAAGTGGGATCTTAGGTCCTAACAAGGCAAATCCATTGTTTCTAAAAATGTCCTCAGCCAGGATGGAGAGATGGCTCAATGGTTAAGAGCACTGACTACTCTTTCAGGGTTCAGTTCCCAGCACTCACATGGCAGCTCACAACTGCCTCTCACTCCACTTCTACAGGATCCAAGACCTTCACACAGACATATATGCAGGCAATTACCACCAATTACCAATGCACATAAAATAAAAATAAATAAGTCATTTAAAAAATGTCCCCAGCCTGGTCACAGTGTCCATTGCTGGGCTCACTGTTTGTCTTTAAGCATCTTATGAAGCAGGGACCAGGTAGGAAGTGGCAGATACCACCCACTTAACCCTTGCCTCTAGAAACCTATTCTTAGTTGACATTCCACCCAAGGATGTGCTGGTGCCACCCAGACCCAATGGTGTCTCTATCCGTGCTGTGCAATAGGGACCCTTACCTCACAAAGTGGGAGATGAGATTGTGAGGTGGCATGGCTTTGACCCAAGGTCACCTAACAAGACCAAAGGTTTTCCTGACTGTCAAGAGTGGGGATGGACAAATGCCTGACCATGCTGTGTCCCTCATGGGTCACCCAAGATCCTGACCCAGCATCTCCACAGGGTGTACCACCAAAGCATAAAGAGAGTAGGAAGGTCCACCTAGGCTAGGTGGCCACCCTGAAGCCACAGCTCTGGGCTAGAGTCTCAACTACCCACTTTCTCAGGCAGAAACTGGCTCTCCTGCCCCTGGCTGGCCACATGAAAGTGGGGTTCTGCCCACTGTCCCCTCTGCCTGCCTGTAATTGGGCTGTCTGTCATGTTCAGGGAAAGCTGAGTCAGCAAAGCACACTGGGTCAAGCAGCCACACCCAGTGGAGAGGGCAAGGAATCCCATCTGCTCAGTGCATGCCCCGAGGGGAATGAGACAGTGTCCCCAGCCCTCCCCTCCCCCCTACACCGTGGGAGTTCAGTCCTGTGTCTCCAAGCCTCCAGAGTTCCATCTCCAGAGCATGACTGGTTGGAGAACGAAATTGATCCCCATAAGTTGTTCTCTGAGGTCCACGTGTGGGATGTGGTCTATATACACAACCCACATACAAATGAATCGATAAAGATAATTAATTAAAATTTTACTTGGAAAAAAAGGAAAGAAAAGCCAGCATCCAAGGTGGGGCTCGGTGACTGAGCATTTGCCTAGAATCCCCTTAGGGAGGGGCTGAGGGTAGACCTCAGTAGAGCGCTTGCTGAGGGTTTGATCACATTCCCAAAACATCTTTAATCTCTGAGTTCCAGGCCAGCCTGGTCTATAGAGCAAGCTTTAGGATAGCTAAGGCTACACAGAGAAGCCTGTCTTGAAACAAAGAAAGGAAGGAAGAAAAGAAAAGCCTTTCCCAACCACCCCAGCAGCAGAATGCTGCTCCAAGATAGACTGGAAGATGGACAGCAAGAGGGGACTGGAAAGGATCAGAAGTGGCGGTGTGGTCCAGGCTCCCCTCCCAGCACTTGAGACCAAGGATAGAGCTGAAAGACAAAAACCAAAAATAAGGTGGGGGTGGGGGTAAAGGAGTCAGAAAGCTGGCTTCCCAGCATACTCGCCATCCTTTGCACAAGGGAGAGACCCCTGCTCAAGCACCCGAGTTCAAGGCAGGGCAGCTCCATGGACACACACCAACCAAGAGCCTCGCAGTAATTCTGAGAAATGATGGAGGACATAAAGGGCTTCCTTCACCCGGGCCCCATCTGCCTCTCATCTCCAGGTACCAGAACAAAGGGCCCGCTGCATCCAATCTTTGTTAAAAGGCCTAACAGGCTGATGAGGCATCAAAGGTAAACACCAGGCACCCTTTGGTGAATGCATTCTCTTCTCTACCTCAGTTTCTCTCCCCTGCCAAAAAGGCTCATCTCTGTTGGGACCCTAAAAGGATGTGAGGGCCTGTTGCCAAGGAGATGAGGGGCCCTCCCACCTCAGCAGGAAGATCCAGGAAAGAGAAGTTAGTTCCCTTCCAGAATGGCCCCTCAAAGGCCCAGCTCAGGGGGAAAGGCCCCACTTGGCCTTGGAATCACATTGGAGCTTCGTTGCTATGGTAACAGAATTTCTGTGGGTTTTTTTTTTTTTTTCCAACAGTGGCAGCACAGAAAACCTGAGTCACAGGCTCCTAGGAGCCCACGGGAGGGGGCGTGGCTATCTTCCATATTCACTGGCTGTAGTGACTCAGAGGGTCCCCCATCCCTCAACCCGCTTCCTGGGTTTTAGCAGCTTGCCACATTCTCTTGCCTCATTCAAAATAAGCATCCTCCACAGCCCAATTAATTTAGGAAGGGGGCTTAGCTTAGAATCCTCCAGGGCCTCATTTCACAGGCACCCCCTCAAGTCTATGCAGTGCTCAAAACTATGCCATTCCTGCCAAGAACTGAAAATTCTTAAGACATCCCACAAAGCCCAGCCTCATCCCCCAGTCCTCAGCCAGCCATCCTAAAAATGATGGGGACAGGATCCTTCTAAATCATGCTCACCCAACATGTGAGTCAGGCTAAGCAGTGTGGGGGAGACACAGCACGGGGTCTCCTTGAACCAGCAAGGGCTTGTGAGCATCAGGAGACCCTCCCCCCAATCCTATACTCCTCTCATGGGAGGGATCTCTATCTCCCGGCCCTAAGTACCTCTGTCTTACAGATGGGGAAACTGAGGCGGGGGAGCAGGAAGCAACTCAGCAGGGATGATTCACAACCCCAGATTGCGCATTCCCTCCCCCTTTCCCTGGCTAGCAGTTCCCAGCACGTGTTTCCGAAGCCCAGCCCCGCCTCCCTGCCACGCAGACCTGCCCAAAATGGCCTCCCCGGCACACCCACCCAGCAGCCCACCCCAAAAAGCACGGGGAGGAGTCGGCTGACATGGGAATAGACTCAGACCCCGACATCTGAGGGCAGAAAAGATCTAACCATGACCCCAAGTTCCCTTCAGCTCCAATTTCCGCCCCCTCCTGCCCCATCAGCGTGAATCACGCACAATCACGACACCTTCAGAGAAGGGTACCTGCCCAGGCTCGCAAAACACACCCTCTAGCTCCTTCCTGGCCCCAAGGGTCTAAGTCATCAGTTTCAACCTATCTTTCCCCAGGACAGCAAGCCTGGGACACAGCTCAGTAGACAGCCAGTCTCCCTATCTAGGGAGTTCCTGGCATCTGCAGGGTTCCCTCCAAATCCCAGCCAGCCTAACTCCCAGATACACAGGCTGGCTTCTCTCTCTGCACCTCCCTGACTCTGGGCCTTTGCACATGCTGTGCCCTCCGTCTGCAAGACCAGCCCATACACTTAATGCCTGCTAACTTCTATTTGCTCTCCTGGGGCAGCTCGTGTGTGCTCAGAAAGGCTCCCCTGACCCTGATAATCTAGTACCCTAGCCCTGTATCCCCAATCTTTTGCTTTACTTGCCGGTCATGTCCCCAAGAGACTTTTGCTATCTCTTGTATCTCGGTGTTTGTTAATTAAACAGGTGGGAACTCTGACCCCCTTCGTCCAACAATGTGAAACAAGAGAAGCTGACATGCATTGGAGAGAGAGAAATGAGAACGTTCTGGAATCAAATATACCTAGTTTAGGATGATGCTGATTTACCGTGTAACCTAAAGCAAATGGCTGCACCTTTCAGAGCCTTAATTCAGACAAACTCGGTTCGGGCAAGCCCCACCCAGGGCTTAACCCTCTGCATTAGGGGAGGGAGGTCTTCCTTGCTTCGGATTCCGCTTCCACTCAGCTATCTCCAAAGCCTAGGGTCTAATTTCCCATCCAAGGAAGCGAGAGCTCACAAGCCCCAGCCAGCAGGCAGCGAAGACCCTTTGGCAAAGAAGTGGGGGGTACGCCAGAAAGGAGGCGCCTACTTGTGGCACGCCCATGCTGGTCGGAAATGGCCTGCCTGCCCGCCTGCTGGAGGCCCTGGATGGGGACAGATCCAGTTGCAAACGATTGTTCCCAGCCTGGGGCCTTAGGGATAGGTTCACTCGAGGGTAGAGGCTTCAGGAGGGAGCTGGACACTCGCAAGGCCGACTGCCGGACCGCGAGGCGTGCACGGGAAGGCAGGGAGGGCACCCGGCGCGCAGCCACCCGCGCCACGCCGCCCGCCAGCCAGGGTGCGAAGGAAGAGCCAGGCGGCTGCACTCTGCGCCTCCGCAAAGGACCCTGGACCAGGGACGACGCCTTGGGGGGGGGGGGTTTGGGGGTGGCTCCACCGCAGAGGGACCCGCCTAAGCCGATCCCCTCCCCCAACTCCGCCGCATCTGGTTTTTCCATCCGCAGAGCCCTAGCAGGACAAAGGGGACGAGGGAGGGCCCAGCCGAGGCGACCCGCCCCCCCTCCTTGCTCACAAAGGCCGAGGCCCCAGCTCCAGGCCTTGGCGGACCCAGGCGGGGTGGGGGAGGGGCATCCCCTGCAGACATCCCCCTCCCCCGTAGCAGGGCCGACCCCGCCCCGCACACCCTGCTGCGATCAAAAGCCCCGCCAAACCTCCACCATCAAGCCAGGGAAGGAAGAGCAAGGGTGACTCTCCCCTGGCCCTCTAGTCAAAGGCCCGAGGAACAGGAGGAAATGGATAAGGGGTAACCTTCCTTCCCCAAACCTGGGGCACCCTATCCCAGAGGATCAGCCCATGAATGGGGGCAACCTAGATTGAGAAAAGGGAACAGAAAAGATCTAAGCAGAGTCCGGGGAAGCCCACGCCCCCAGGCAGGGGTGGGGGAGGTGGACAGTGCAGCTTTAGGATATGCTAGGCCGCACCCCACGTCACCTCCTCCCGGCAGAAGCGCACGTCCTGGACAGGGGGTGGTAGCACACGCCTTAAATCCCAACACTGAGGGATGTCTGAGGGTTCGAGGCCAGCCTGGTCTACAGATCGAGTTCCAGGATAGCCAAGGCTACAGAGTGAGATCTGGTCTTTTCAAAACAGAAGTTCACCTCTGCAAGGCGGGGCACAGAGGCCCGTGCGCCTAACGGGAACGCATAGGAAGACCGGGAAACAGAAGGATGCAGGAGTAGGGGGATGGTTTTGTGCACTTTATCGGGACCCAAGAAGGGAACATGTCCCCAACTCACCCTGGCGCGTGGACACGTTCCTCTCGTTGGCCGCCTGCAGCACCACCTGAGCGCAGCTCTGTTCCAGGGCGAAGAGCTCGTCTTTGCCCACCTTGGTGGCCTTGCCAGCCTTGAGGGTGCCACTAGGCCCGGACGGGGCTAGGTAGCGACCTTCGCAGTCGCGAAAGGCCACCTTGCCAGAGCGGAACTCGAGCGTGTAGCCCGTGGCGGGCTCGGGCCGAGCCACAAGGCGCCCGTCGTTGCGCAGGAAGCGGTGGTCCGACGTCTGCACGCTGTAGCGCTGGTCCTGGAAGGCCAAGGTGATGAGCGAGTCGACACCCCAAGGCACATCTCGGTCTACCGCGATCTCGTCGGCCGGTCGGGCGCTGAGATGCGCGTAGCGCTTGCGGGTGACGCTGTAGATGTTGACCTGTGGGTGCATGGCGATGTGCACGCTCCACTTCTCTGCCGGGGACACGCTCTGGGCGAAGCACGACAGGCGGTCCTCGGTGCCGCCGAAATAGCGCCGGTGCGCCTCGGACTGCAGTGACCAGCGGCCATCGTCGTGCGCTACGACGAGGAAGCGGCAGTCGGGGCCGGGCACCTCGCGCTCACAGGTCACGTTGCCGTCCTTGTCGGCGGCCAGGTAGCGACCTAGGTGGCTGCGCAGACACACAGCCGCGCTGCCCGCCTCATCGGGAGGCTGCTCCAGCGTCCAGATCTGCTTCTTCTTCAAGCTACTGGCGGACGCGTTCACCTTGAAGCCGAACGCCTCGGCAGTCAGATACTTGTTGCCGCAGCTAATGAGGCCGAACTGGATCTGCACAGCCTCGGCTGTGCCGTTGGCGGTCATGGTGGCGGAGGGCGGCCCGGTGGCCCCGGGAGCTTGGGTAGCTGTACCCGACCTCCTTTGTTCAGCAAGGCTTAACCCGCTGCAGCGCTCCACAAAGCCTGTCCGGCGGCGCCCTGGGTTTTATAAGCGGGTGACGTCACTTTGTTAAGCCACGCCCCTATCCGTCCTGCCAGGGGAGGGGGCTCTGCAGCGCTCTGGGGCCCCTGCGAGTCTCCTGCAGGTTTTTTCTGCATTTGAAGACAGGATCTCAGTCTATAGTCTGGACTAGCCTTGAAGTCGCTGTGTGGCTCAGGCTGGACTCGAACTCTGGCTCGTGTGTGTTGGCTATTCTATTTAACTGCCCCCCCCCCCGCTGTCGTTCTCTGCAGTATTTGGTTAATCCCAAACTTTCTCGTGCCCTCTAAGGTCACCCGGGAGCACCCCACCCCCAAAC
This sequence comes from Sigmodon hispidus, assembly GCA_004025045.1. NCBI lineage: Eukaryota > Metazoa > Chordata > Mammalia > Rodentia > Cricetidae > Sigmodon > Sigmodon hispidus. The sequence goes on along the minus strand of PVIH01019120.1, from coordinate 13,147 downwards.
CTGGCAGATGGGAAGGATCAACCAAGTTTAAGGTAATGATGCTTTCCGAATGGAGGGAGGGGTCCAGGATGCACGAGGAAGTAGCCTTAAAACTGTTCCTTGAAGAGGCCAGAGACACCGGAAGACACCAGCTGGAAACAGAGGGTCTGGGTAAACAGAGATTGGACTCCAAGGAAGAGCATACAAAGCCCCACCCTCCTGCCTTGCAGCCCGGGCCTCCTGAGCCGGAGCTGAGGTTTGTATTTCAGTACACCCTTCTGACTCTAAATAAATTGTGGTTGTGGTTCAAGTCAGTGACCAATGTCCCCACTCTGGTGATGCTCAAACCTTGGGGTGCTGGTTGACCAGAAAGCAGGGTAAATAAGTCAGAAATTGCAGTCTCTATTTATGAGGAAGATTAGAAACGCAGGACAACTCTCTGTCATGCCACAGCCTCATTAACTCTAACTGCATCCCCTCATGGTCCCAGACCAGAGGGACATTCCCACCACCTCCTACCACCCACCACCCCATGTAAGAACACTTCCCTTTGAGTTTCTGGTAGGCTGAGACCTCTAGGACATTCCCCACATGCCAGGCAGGCCCCTGGAATGCTGGCCCTACCACAGGCTTCCCACAAGATCTGGGCCCTCTGGCCCTGCCCAGCCACAGGCTGACCAGTCCTCAGGGTGATCTGTGTCCAAACAGACTCCTATCCCAGGCAGTCCCCTCCAGGGACCATCAAAGAGGAAGGGTAGATGGTATAGCCTGCCCATCATCAAAGGTCAGTCTAGAGAAGCCCCTAGCAGCCCTTGCTGGGAAATCCCTTAGAGGTCGCAGAAAAGGTCACCAAGAACGAGGTTGGTTCGTAGTCACCCTCTCTGACTCTGTGACTTTGAACTGATTCTTCTGAGCTTTTCCTTTTCTGTAGTAAAGATATATGTTTCTGGGTACAGTGGCTCACACATGTAATCCCAGAACTTGGAAGGCAGAGGCAGGAGGATTGCTGCAAGTTCAAGGCCAGCCTTGGGAAAGCAAGTCAGAAGACTGAAAACATTAATGCCCAAAAAGCTATATTGAGGGGTTCCTGGGATGTGGTACTCTGTTCAAACATGTTTAACCCAGGAGCATCTTGGGCAGACTTGGACAAGTTAGCTCCATTACACATCAGTCTGTTAAGCCAATGCCTGGTATGTGTCAAAGCTCCATAAATGCTAGCTATTGATTAGTCACCTACCATCACATCAGGACATGGGTGCATTCATCATCCATCCAAAGCTTCAGGCTCAAGCCAGGAGGGATGGCTGGGTGTGGTGGTACACACCTATAACCTCCGCACATCAGAGAGCAAGGAGCACAGGGTCATCCTGGGCTATACAGTGAACTCTGGGCCAACCTGAATGATATAAAACCTTGCCTCAAAAGCCTAAGATGGGGGCTGGAGAGATTGCTCAGATTAAGAACACTGGCTGCTCTTCCAGAGGACCTGGGTTTAATTCCCAGCACCTACATGGCAGCTTATAACTGTCTGTAACTCCAGTTCCAGGGGACCTGACACCCTCACACCAATGCATATTAAAAATAAATAAATAAATAAATATATAAATTTTCAAGGATAATTAAAAACAAATCAAAGTTGGGAGCTAGATGGAAGTCTGAGCTGCTAAAGGCATGCACCAGCCTGGACAGCAGAGGTCTCCAAGACCCTCATAGTAGAAGGAGGAAACCAAGTGTCTCTGACACTTCCCCCCATGCACTGCGGTACCCAAATGCCTCCCCACCCCCGTACATGTATACATGTGTAAATGAAAGAAAAAAACAGTTTTGGGGATTATGGCTCAATCAGCAAAGGGCAAGAATAAGGACATGCTCAGGCCTAGCAGTGAGGGTGCACACCTTTCATCCCACCCCTCTGGAAGGCAGAGGCAGGTGGATCTCCATGAGTTCAAGGCCAGCCTGGTCTACAGAACACATTCCAGGACAATCAGGGCTATAGAGAGAAACCAGTCTCGAAAAATAAGTACTTTTTTAAAAAATATTTATTTATTTATTTTTATTTTATGTACTGTGATGTTTTGCCCTGAAGCTAGAATTACAGACAGTTGTGAGCTGCCATGTGGGTGCTGAGAATTGAACCCGGGGCCTCTGGAAGAGCACTCAGTGCTCTTTTTTTTTAATATTTTATTTTTATTTTATGTAAATTCGTGTTTTGCCTGCATGTATAACTGTGTAAGGGTGTCAGATCTTGGAATTACAGACAGTTGTTAGCTGCCATGTGGATGCTGGGAATTGAACTCAGGTCCTCCGGAAGAACAGTCAGTGCTCTTAACCGCTGAGCCATCTCTCCAGCCTTGTAAATTTTTTTAAGAATTTTAATAAAATGAAGGGACCGGCAAAATGTTGCTGCACATAAAGGTTCTTGTCTCCAAGCTTGAAGACCCGGATTGAATCCTCAAAACCCACATGGGGCAGGAGAGAACTGGCACCTATAAATTCTCTTCTGATCTCCACACATATGCTCTCACGCTGTGGTGTGCAGGGCCCACAGACACTCACACACACAAAAATAAAAATAAGATGCAGAGCAACTGAGAAAGATAGCTGACACCAGCATCTAGCCTACACTCACATGTTCGCATACAATCAGAGTGGGAAGGAGACCCCAGAGATGATCCTTGGGTTTCCCCTTAGGACAAGTCCAGGTCCAACCCTCAGAATAGAGGCTTAAATGTTAGGGGAAGTCTGTCTGGCATGGGTGAGGTCATCTGTGGAGAATTGAGGTTCATTTTAGCAGAACCAAAGCCTTCATTGTTACCATTTAATGTACAATCTTTGGGGACAGACAATATGTCTACAGCCACACAGTTCAAATATAAATGAGAAAAGAACCCTCACTACCTACCCTGTTCCCACCCCACCTCCTCCAGCGCAGGTACAGATCTTGTTTGGGATTTTTTTTCTTTAACTGGAGATGAGCAAACATGGCTATTTATTCAGCTCCAGGGATGGTTTTGTTTGTTTTGTGATATTCTCAATGAAAGCCATGGCCTTGCCCATGTTAGGTGAGCAGTCTGTTACTAAGCCAACCCCAGCCCCTCACTGGGGGATTCTAGGCAGGGGCTCTACCACTGAGCCACACCCCAGCCCCTCACTGGGGGATTCTAGGCAGGGGCTCTACCACTGAGCCACACCCCAGCCCCTCACTGGGGGATTCTAGGCAGGGGCTCTACCACTGAGCCACACCCCAGCCCCTCACTGGGGGATTCTAGCCAGGGGCCCTACCACTGAGCCACACCCCAGCCCCTCACTGGGGG
>PVIH01019119.1:0-36367 GCA_004025045.1 Sigmodon hispidus | reverse complement strand
TCTAAGGCTGGGGTTGGGTACCCTGGGGTGGGGGGGTGAGTCTAAGGCTGGGGTTGGGTACCCTGGGGTTGGAGGTGAGTCTAAAGCTGGGGCCTTGTAGAATTTCCCTCATCCACATTAGGATATCTTTGAGCACTTTCTTTATGTTCATCTTGTTTAGGTGACAAAGCTGTTGAGATTTCCTGGGTGCGGCTTCTAAAGGACACTCTCTCGCAGCAGATGTTCTTGTCTTCTGGTTTATAGAATCTTTGCACCTTCTTTTCTGAAATGTTCCTGAAGCCTCAGGTGTAGGGTTTATACTCTAGATGTACCTCTGAGGATGGATACCCGTGATCACTCATTTGTGGCTGTATATTGTGTATCTAATAAAGCTCGCCTGAAGATCAGAGGACAGAGCCAGCCACAGAGTTAGCCATAGAGGCCAGGCAGCGGTGGCACACACCTTTAATCCCAGCTCTAGGAAGGCGGAGACAGGAAGTGATATGGCCAGGCAGAGGAATGGGTATAAAGCGGGGAAGACAAGCGTTAACCCCTTGAGGTTCCCTTTCCTCCCCCTCTCCAGTCTGAGGATTCCTGGAGACAGGATCTACCCCTTTCTGCCTGAGGATTCAGTACTGGTGAGAAGATGCTGTGCCTTGTTCCTCTGTCTCTCTGATCTGTCAGCTTTTCCCCAATATCTGGCTCTGGGTTTTTATTGTAGGACTGATTAGGATTTGTGCAGTCTTTATTCTCTGCATTTTGACCAGCTGTGGATTTCTGTAATACTCTCCATCTGCTGCAGCTTCCCAGATGATGGGTTAGAGCTGCAGATCTATCAGGCCGAGCTGGGGTTCAGACTCCATTTTCTGTTTTGTTTTGAGATAGGGTCTCTCTCTGTAGACAAGGCTGGCTTCAGACTCAGAGATCTTCCTGCCTGTGCCTCCTGAGTGCTGGGATTAAAGACACCACACTTGGCCTGGCTCATTTGAGGAGCTTTGGAAAAGTTACAACACTTAATGCAAGAATGTCTAAATTTTCTGTTACATATATATATATGTAACATACATATATATATTTCTGTTACATATATATGTAACATACATATCTATTTGTAACATACATATATATATTTCTGTTACATATATATGTAACATACATATCTATATGTAACATACATATATATTTCTGTTACATATATGTTACTTACATATATACATATATACATATATATGTATGTATATATATGGGGCTGGAGACGTGGCTCAGAGGTTAAGAGCACCAACTGTTCTTCCAGAGGTCCTGAGTTCAATTCCCAGCAACCACATGGTGGCTCACAGCCATCTATAATGATATCTGGTGCCCTCTTCAACTCTGTAGGTTTATGGAGGCAGAATGTTGCATAATGAAGAAATAAATCTTTAAAAAATATATTGTGTCCTATTTTGTATTTATTCACTAATTTTTGCAGCTACGAGAATTGAACCCAGGCCTCATGCATACTGGGCAAGTGCTCTGCCATGAGTCCCATCCACCCCGCACCCCGTTTCACGTTCATGCGAGTGTTTGCTGATCTCTGCAGATCTGTTACACAAGACTTCCTGAGATGTCTTTAAAAGTCTCATGCAGTAATTTTCTCTTTGTTGTTGTAGTTGAGAAAACATTAAAATGTAAGAATCTGCCAAAATATCTACTGACATTCTAAATTACCCCTAAAATGAAAGGCTGCTGCTTTGATGAATGCGCATGAGATGCATGGGTATCATTTCCAATTTTCATTGTCTTCTATTCTGTTACTGGTAGATTTTTTTTTACTTATGAAAGAAATTATTCCCTCAACCTTTTTTTTTTTTTTTTTCAAATTTGGAGTCAAGATACTAGACAAATGGTATGGCTACAAAAGGGATCAATTTTGAACTAAATTCAAAAGAGGAAAAAATAAAACCCTTTCAGAAATAATGGGAAGAACAAAGTTAAACTCAGAAGATGAACGCATCTAGCACACAGCAAAGAATCCTTAATGAGGAGACGTCTTCTGTGTAGAAGGAGTTAGGGAGGTGTGTAAGGTGTGACACAAACTTGTACAAAGTGGAAAACGCACAGCTAAAGCACATGTTGAATGGAAGGACTGTGCAATTCCTTACAACTGTTTGCTGAGATTTCATATTGGAGAGAAGCCATAGGGATGTAGACCGTGGAAAGAAAGGCCCTGGGTTAGCTCCAGCCATATTCATATTGATTTGAAAAACTCAGGAATGTAAGGAACATGGGAAGGCCTTTGGGGCAGGGCTCAAACCTTGCTAAATAAACATGAAATGATCCATACAGACGAGAGACCGCACCGATGTAGATCACAGGGGAGAGGCTTTCATTTCAGCAGTCGCCTTACACAACAATGGAAAACCCACACTGAAGAGAAACCTTGTGAGTGTAAAACTATGTCGAAAGGCTTCTTGATGAAGTCATCAGCTCACTTGACCCCATACAGTTCACGCTGGCACAAAAACCTATGAATGAATAGGAGGAATTCAGGAAGGACCTTAATTACAGATTAAGTTTGTGCAATATAAAAAAAAAATCCAGACTAGAAAGAAAGGCTATGAATGTGGGGAATAGGGAAAGACCTCTAGCTACGGCTGGACATTAGAAGGTCCACACTAGCAAGAAACTATAAACACAAAGACCTCTGGTGGTGGCGGAGATTTGGTAGTGACCCTTGCCTTATGTGACAGCAGCTACTTCACGGTGGTGTGAAACCCTAGAAATGTGAGGAACTTGGGAAGGCCTTTGATTATGGATCAAGTCTTGCTCAACATGGAAGAACTCACTGGTGAGAAACAGTATAAGTGAGTGTCAAAAATGTGGAAAGGCTTTAGCCTTGCTGGTCATTCTACTCGACCCTGGATAACTGGTTCATACTCATGAGAAAACTCTCACACGTGAAGAGCGTGGAAAGGTGTTAGGTGTGGCTCCAGCCTTATTAAAGAGGAGAGAGCCCACATGAGTGAGAAGCTCTCTGAAGGCAAAGACCATGGGGAGGATTTTGGTAGCAATGATCAGCCTACCATGCTTACTCCTCAGAGAGTTAATACTGCTGGGAAACCTCATCAGTGTGAGGCACACAGAAAGGCTTTGTACATGCTTCACACTTTAACTCGAGAGAATGAATACTTACAAACTCTGTGGATATAAAGATTCAGGCAACTGCCTCTGATGAGAACATTGATGCTGGCAAATCTGGTAGCTAGACAGATGTTAGCCAGCTGGGAAGATACTGATGATGGCCTCATCCTCCCCATTTCCCTGGTAACTCTGAAAATTAAGAATTAAGAATTAATTAAACTTATCCCTTAAGAATTAAACTTTCATATAAAAAGGTATAGGTATCTTGAGTTTGGTTGAGGTCATTAAGTCAAACCTACTTCCTCCTGGTCAAATGGAATCTGAGATGTAGTGTGGGGAGAGACAAGACATTGGTCAGCTTTTATTAGACCAATCAGGCGCCTTAGGCAGGCAAGGTAAAACAAAAGCAACATCCCACAAAAGTAATGTCCCACAACACATTTCTCCTTGCTGGAAGCCCCTCCCAATGTGTGTGTGCCTGTGTGAACATGCATCAGGGTGAGGCCAGGGTGAAATGGGGTAATTGTTCTTTTGTTAAGATAATACACTTCTATAGAAGGATTTTTTTCAGACCACCAGCTCCCAAATAATGACATTAGTTATGAATGCTAGAATTTTTTTTTTTAAGACAGGGTTTCTCTGTTTAGCCCTTGGTGTCCTGGAACTCATATTTTAGACCAGGCTGGCCTCCAACTCAGAGATCTGCCTGCCTCTGCCTCTTAAGTGCTGGAATTAAAGACCACCAGTGCCCAGCCCATGGCCTTTCCCTATGCTTTTCCTACTAGCTCTTATAACTTAATTTAACTTGTTACTCTTTATCTAGGGGGTCTTATCTTTCTTTCACTCTGTATATCCTACTTTATTGGCTTCTCTGTGTCTGTCTGGATGGCCCCAGGAAGGTTCCTTTTTTCTTTCTTCCTCCTTACGATCCACCCTACATTCCTTCTCCTACTTATTCCCTCTACCTGTCAGCCCGCCTGTCCCTCTACAGACTAGCTATTGGCCGGTCAGCTTTTTATTAGACCAATCAGGCGCCTTAGGCAGGCAAGGTAAAACAAAAGCAACATCTGTACCTAGTTAAAGTAATGTCCCACAACCCATTTCTCCTTGCTGGAAGCCCCTCCCATTGGATTCCTGCTTGCAACACCTTTCAAAGAACACTGTGGCCCTGCTGGCTTCTCTAGCTCAAAAGAGACAACTTTTCTCTTTTCCTTCTTTACATCTTTTTCTCCCCAAAACTGGCTGGAGCCTGGGCATGCTTTATCAAACACACTGGGGTCTCCCTGTGTTTTGAAGCCCTCCCAACCTTTCACCCCCACAACCATCTAGGAAGCTGCCAAACTCCATGGCCAAAGTCCTGACAGCTTTCTCAGACCCTAACTTTGGAAGGCGTGGCTTTTCCTCTTCCTCTGCTCCAGGGAACTGTAAAGACTCACAGCCTCACTGGCCCAGTTCTCTCTCAAATTCTAATAAGATTGACCTTAGACTTCCTTTGAATCCACTTTTAAATTATTTTCTTAAAAACACCAAGGGACCCTTACCCTTCCTAGTGACGAGGCATGACCCTCCAAACTTCCTCTGTTGTAGTGTGCTATTCCAGAAGCATAGACATTTCTGGCTTTCTGTGACAGAAATCCATTGAATAGCTTCATGATGGTGACACATAACTTTATCCCTAGTCCTTAGAAGGCAGAGACAGGTGGATGTCTGTGAGTTCAAGGCCAGCCTGGTCGAAAGAGAGAGAATTCCACGACAGCCAGAGCTACCTAGAGAAACCTATCTGGAAAATCTGGAAACACCAAAGATTTAGAAAAAAAACCAATACAGTTTATTAATAACAGATTGACACTCCACTGCAGAGTTTACCGGGTAACCACGCCCACCTTGCTATTCTGGCAAATCAGGGCTCCTTTAGTTCAGTCTTAATTACTAATAACAACATTGAATACTACATAGCAAATATGTTTACATATCTGTTATCTGCCTGCCCATACACAATTCACAATCCCCTTGAGGTACGCGGTTTATCAGAATGGAGAGGACGTCAAAGCCGAGACAGGACGCCGAGGTAGAAGGGGGAGCTTTGGACAGAAACAACGCACTGGAAACCTATGATGGCGGGTGTGGGCTGTCAGCCTGAATACATCTGGAATGAACTAAAAACCCACTAAGTTAGAAAGACCCACTTTAAACACAGAGCATTTGACACGGGAAGACCCATCCTAAACCTGGACATCTCCTTCTCATGGAAGCCCATGTAAGGCCCATGTAAGAAAGAAGCTTTTGGGCAGTTGTTGGTGGTGCACGCCTTTAATCCCAGCACTTGGAACACAGAGGCAGGTGTAACCGTGGATTTTAGTCAACCTGGTCTACAGAGCGAGTCCCGGGACAGAATGAAGAAGCTTTTGCTCCCGCCTGCCTGCTCGCTCTGGAGTGCATTCCTTCACTGACATCAGAGACTACATTCTTAGGATTCCAGTGTACACTGCCCGCCAGCTGAGACATCCTGAACTGGATTCTTGACTTCCCACTGGGAGACAGTCATTGTTGGACCAGTCTGACCACAGCCTGTGGGCCATTCTAATAAGAGAGGGAGAGAAGCAAGATTACGGGAGGAGCAGTTTCGGGGCCAGAGGAGTCTCTCCAGAGAACCTCCATAAACCAGCCACCCTCAGGAGTCTTTCTAAACCAGATTTCCACAATAAAGGAAATGCCCAACTCTATAAACTTCTAGGGGCATCAGAAAGCTTTACACTGTGCGATTTAGCACAGACAGTGTATGTGCTTAAGAGCATGGAGGAACCAGTCTCCATACACTGAGAGCAGTGAGGTCACAGGCTGGGTCTCGGGCATGTATAAATGCAAGCTTCTGCAATGCTTTTTTACTCAATCCAGCTCAAATAGTTCATGTATTGTTATCATTATTTGTTTTCTAGTTAACATCAAGCATCTCTTTTTTAAAAGGTGTATTCTACTTATGCATGTTTTTATGTGTGTGAAGTGTTCATAGAAACCAGAAGAGGGCAGCATTTGTGAGATGCCACCATGTGAGTACTGGGAACCAAATTCCAAAAGTGCAAGGGTTTCCTACCCACTGAGCCATCTCTAAAACCTCAACATTATTGTATACTTGTTTTCTTCTCTTTACTCAATATTTTGTGTCTTTGAGTTTTATTTTTGTGAAGAGACATCATGAAAATATGACAACTCTTATAAAGAAAAATTTTTAAGTGGGGCTGGCTTACAATTCAGAGGATGGTACATTATCTATTGCATCAATTCTATTTGGTAGTATTTATAAAAACCTGGAGCCAAATATTGAGGCAAAGCTGAATTATCAGAGAGAGAGAAACAAATCATGGCCACCTGTTACCCAGCCAACTCCTCAGGCCTCTCTTCCTGAATCCTCCTCAGTCTCCCAGCCTCTCCATCCTCAGCCTGGAAGGGAATTCCAGGTGGAGGTAAGGTCCTCCCTTCTCTCCCTCCACCCAGCTATCTTACTTCCTGGTTCAACTTTCCTAGAGCTAGGATTAAAAGTGTGTGCCACCACTGCCTGACTCTGCTAGGCCTTGAATTTACAGAGATCCAGATGGATCTCTGCCCCCAAAGTGGTGGGATTAAAGAGGTGAGTCACCACTCCCTGACCTTCATGGCTTGGCTCTTTGGGTGTCTCTGTCCTTGATGTTTCAGACTATTTTTATTAAATATATGATATATGATATATGACCACATATCTCACTTTGTGTCAAAACAATAAAGTTTAAAACTAATGTAAGAAAAACTATATACAGTTGGTACAATAACTATGTACAATATATAAGCAATAATTACATCAATAAAGTCCGGTCAATAACAGTTGACAAATTCAGAGAAATTACTTCATTATTTGTCCTATTTTGGTGAGTCCAAAGGAATGTACCTAATTCACTATCTAACTCATATTTCCAACTGAAAATTGTCTTTTGACGTCTCTCAAGCTTATATACATTACACATACAGTGAGTTTCATTTCTGAATCTATAACTAGGAAAACTATAACTATCTCATCTTTAGCTCCCACACATAACCACTAAGAAAATAATATAAACTAAGTAAACAGGAAGTGCAACCAAGCAACTTCCAAAAATAGTGAGAAATGACAGAAACAAATGGCTGCCTGGACAGTCACCCAAGGTTCCTCTGTAGCATTGAGGTATCCATGTTCAGCCTACTGGCCTAGCATATCTGACAGTATTATCTGAGAAGCAGAATATTCTTAAAGACTTTCCTACCTTGTCTTGGCAAATTTTGGCAATTCTTTCTTTTGAGTCCTGCTTGTCCATTTCAGACATCATACTGTCAGCAGTCGAGGCAAGGGCAATTTCCTGGCCAGTGGCTAATTTTGCCACAAAGAAAGTGAACTCCATATGGAATTTCTTCAATGCCCATCATCTCTGAAGTAGATTGGTGCTGCCAGGAGCAGACATGTCTCATTGTTAAAATAAAAGGGACTTATGTTATTAAAATATCTCAAACGCCATATTCTGTAGATCTCTGAAGTATTTGAAGAAGACCTATCTAAAATATATCTCCATTTGGCATTAAAGACATATTTAATATGACTATAAATTTGATTGTAATAACTATTAACTTGCATTTTTATATCCTAATTAGTTTGAAACAATAATTCTGAAGGACTATCAATTTGTATTATAGGGAGATGAGCTGCCTAGGTAGAGTATCTTTTCATAAGTGGTTATAGTATCATCTGGGTGGGACACAGAAACTTCTGACTACAAATGATGCTCCAACCTGGTGCACATACATGCACATAAACCTTTAAAAGGGTTCTAGAACACAGGACCAGAAACAAAAACAGCTTTCTGGTTGTGTCTATCAAGTGGCCATGGTACAGAGTGGCCTGTGGGCTTGAGCCACAGCATGGTGGATTTACGGCATGCAGCCTGAGTAGCAACAAATGGGTTCCCATAGTCTCACAGAATCCTTAGTACAAGCACAAGCTGCATATGATGAATTTAATGTTTCTGTTCATATAGACAAAAATAGAGCAGAGTCTAGCACAGCTTCCTGGTAGCAGCAGCGTTTCCTTCTTTAGCCTCTGTTTGCCGGTGGGGAGCAGAGGTGAAGCTCCTCTAAGAAAGGCTTCCTGACTCAGTGTTAGTGGCAGAAAGCAAGAGGCTCTTGTAGGAGGTCCTGATGCCGAGCACTTACATGAGGTTCATGAGTAGCAGGCTTCAGTGATCTACTTGGTGGCAGTGTGGACCCTAAAATTCCCCAGAGTTTGGGTGGAAAACGTGGCTCCTGCCAGTACCTCTGAGATGAAGCAAAGCTCTCATTGATCAAAGACTAAGTGAAACTAGCTGCCATAGCCAAAGCTTTATCCTGGCCATGACATTTGGCGTATTAGAGGCTTCTGTGGTCAGAAAAAGAGATAAACAATAAAGACAGAGGCAGATGAAAAAAATACTTCTAAGTGATTTATAGTGTGTTTAAAAATATTTGAAGGGTTGAGACAGAAAAGAAAAAGGAAAGAGAAAGGCCACAAAAAATAAATAGATTAAAAAAGATAAAGCCACGTTAAAATGGAAAATACACAGAGTGAGTTATGTTGTCTGTGAATGTTTGCACTGTAAAGAAAAGAACAAGATCTGCTAAGAGACATTTGATTGGAAATATTACTGGATTAAACCAAGCTATATATTTTGAAAATGCCTTAACTTCACAATTTAAGTCAAAATCATATTACTTTGGAGAAGAGGTTTTTATATTTATTTATACAGAAAATGAGAGGCTATGGATTCCTTAGTGGCTAAAGCAAATAAGATTTGATTGAGGAAGACCCCCCTGAAAAATCTCTAATGGGAATATATGAAGCAGATGTTTCAATGTTCCAGAACATCTCTGTTCCAGTTTCCACTGAGTTCTGCATCCAGAACAGCTTCAAGGCCACTAGCTGAGATGACCAAGCCACACACTCAGGACTTGCCCCTATTCCTAAATTTTCTTTGGTTCCTCATAAGGTTACAGGCACCCCCAATCAACACAAAGTAGTCTAGAAAACTATACTCACATTTCCCCAAAATAAATTATGGCTGTTTGTCTTTGTTTAAAGGTTTGGTTACATGTCTTATGGATGATGGTTAGTAAAAAGTCTTAATTTAGGTGATTAGATTCTGAGTTCTTATTTTGAAAACAAAAAAAGGGAGAAATTCTGTGTGATAATGCTCTTGTATATTTTAGAGATTTGTCATTGTATTGGTTTAATAAAATGCTGGTCAGTAGCTAGGGAGGAAGCATAGGTGGGGCAATGAGACTAAGAAAATTCTGGAAAGAGGGAAAGCAGAGTACCAGCCCGATGCAGAGGAAGCAGGATGAGGATGCTGCAGTGAGAAAAGGTACCAAGCCATACACCTAAATCTAAATGGGAATATGGGTTCACTTAGAGTGTTAGGGTTAGCAATGAGCCATAGATCAAACAGCCATTGAACAAACAGCCCCAGAGTCAATTATTTGGGAAGCAGCTATGGGTATTTGAAAGTTTCTGACAGAGCAGAAACTTCTGACTACAGTTATCTTCATAGTAGGAAACACGGTGACATCCAGGCAGGCATAATATTGGAGAAGGAGCCAAGAGTTCTACATCTGGATCCACAGGTAGATCCAGGAAGAGGAAGGAAGTCACACTTGACCTCATTTGAACACTTCATACCTCAAATCCCACCCCAAGTGACACACTTCCTCCCCTATACCACACCCACTCCAACAAAGCCAAACCTCACAACTGTGCACTCTCCATGCGCCAAGGGAGCCCATTTTTGTGTAAACCACCACACCTTGTATACTGGCATTCTCTAAAGGAACAGAGTTTATAGAAGGAATATATAGTCATATAAAAGGGGATTCATTAGACTGCCTTACAGGCTGTGGTCTAGCTAGTCAACAATGGCTGTCGACCAACAGAAGGTCCAAGAATCCAGTAGTTGTTCAGTCCACAGGGCTGGAAGTCCCAGCTGGTCTTTAGAATACACCAGGATCCTGAAGAATTCGGCTCTAATGCCAGCGAAGAAATGGACTTGTCAGGTGAACAAGGAGGCAGAGAGCAAGCTCCCTTCTTCCCTGTACTTCATATAGGCTGCCAAGAAGGTGTGTTCTCAAGAGATCTGGATTCAAAATGGGTTTTTCCACTTTAAATTATTTAATTAAGACATCCCCAAACCCCTGTGCTGGAAAGATGGCTCAACAGTTATGATCCATGGCTGGTCTTCCAAAGGACCCAAATTTAATTCCCAGAAACCACATGACAGCTCACAGCTGTCTATTATTCCAGTTTCAGGGGATCTGGCATCCTGTCACACACAAACATGCAGGCAAAACCCAAATGAACATAAAAATAGATAAATATTTAACAAAAAAAGAGAAAACTATCCCTCACATATAGATGAAAGACTTAGATGTCCAGACAGGAGGACCACCTGAGTTACATACACATCATACATATCAAGTTATAGGACAGCCCAGGCCATACAGAAAAGACAAAGCCAGAATTGATGCAGAGAGTACTAGATGTGCTCAAGGTTTCCCAGATGGTGAGTGGGATGCTGTCCATCCCAGCCTCTGAGTGCAGACAGTACTCTCCTCACCTGGGGACTTCCCAGAACAGGACCCTAGTCCTGAGACCCATAGGAGGCCATGTGTTGTGGATGAGAGAATGAGCTGCATATGGTTGCCGTGGGTCTCACGGGTCCTTAGAGGATGTGACTGAAATCCAGCTCACGCCCTTCATCAAGCCACACTGAGGAATGGACACTGTGGCTGATGCTGTCCACGAAAAGCAGCCACGTGGTCGTCAACGCCATTACCAGACTCTCACAGGCTGTCTCCTCTCCCTCACTGTGTCTTCCCCAGACTCAGCTGTGTCCCAGGAAGACAGCAGATGACCAAGGTCAAGGTGAGCTTTTTGTTTTGTTGTTTTCTTTTGAGACTGGGCCTCACTTCATAGCCCTGGCCGGCCTGGAACTCTTTATGTAGATCAAGCTGACCTTGAACACACAGACATTTGCCTGCCTCTGCCTCCCCAATCCTGGAATTCTGGGATAAAGGCATATGCCACCACACCTGGCCAAACTGAAATTTTTTTTCCTAGGTTTCAAAATGTTGTCTAGCTGGTGGTGGCATACTCCTTTAATCCCAGCACTCATGAGGCAGAGGCAGGCAGATCTCTGTGAGTTTGAGGCCAGCCTGGTCAACAGACCAAGTTCAAGACAGCCAGAGATGTTACACAGAGAAACCTTCTCTTGAAAAACCACCAAACAAACAAACCCCTCCCTCAAAACAATACAGGAATATAAAGACCCCCAAAACCAAAAATTAAAAGTGTGGTCTATTTTTCAAGGATCTGACATGTTTCTTTCTCTGGGGTAGAATCCAGGGGGACAGTGGGTGTTTGAGAAGCATCAGGGCCCAGCTGGAGAGGTCACTCAGCAGTGAGTGCATGCACTGGCTGCTGCAGCAGAGGATCTGGGTTCACTCCCCAGAACCCACAACCTCCTGTAACCCCAGGTCCTGGGGATCTGCTGCCCTCTACTGGCCTCTGAGCCTAAACATAGACATACATAAGACACAGAAAATAACTTGTTTTTAAAACAATAACCTGTTGCTATATGATTATTCACCTTTTATTTTAATATAGATTAATTTCTTTTTATTCTTAAATTTACCTTAGGAGACTGGAGAGATGGCTCAGCAGGTAAGAGTTCTTGTAAAAGACACAGTGTGGTTTCCAGCAACCACATAATAGTTTATAGCTTCAGATCAAGGAATCTGACATCCCCTCTGCCCTATATGGGAAAAAATGAAGCATGTGGTACAGAACCATGCGTGCAAGCAAAACATACACAAAAAATAAAAATAAATCTAATACTCACCTTGAAATTAGTTAAATGAGCACATTATAGTAAAGTAATGTTGAATAAATTGACATTTTGTCATTTTGTTTGTATCTAGTCTTTTTTTAATGGCACAATGTTTTATTTGTAGTAATACTATAGCTAAACCTTTTAAATTATACCTTTTCAAGTGATTTTATATACCTGGGGGATTCTAGGCAGGGGCTCTACTACTGAGCCACACTCCCAGCCCCTCACTGGGGGATTCTAGGCAGGGCTCTACCACCCAGCCACACCCCAGCCCCTCACTGGGGGATTCTAGGCAGGAGCTCTACCACTGAGCCACACCCCAGCCCCTCACTGGGGGATTCTAGGCAGGGCTCTACCACTGAGCCACGCCCCTAGCTCCTCACTGGGGGATTCTAGGCAGGGGTTCTACCACTGAGCCACACCCCAGCCCCTCACTGGGGGATTCTAGGCAGGGGCTCTACCATTGAGTTATATCCCAAGTTCTGTTTTTGTTTTTGTTGTTGATGATAATGATTTTTTTTTTTAACAGACCAAGTCTAAGTCTGGTCTCAAAGTGCCAGTCCTTCTGTTTGATTCTTAGTGGTAGGATTTTAGGCATGTATTGTCATAAGTGGTTTTTACTCAGTCTTTTTAATGACAACATGTTCCCATAATTCCACTTGATCTGTGCTGATAGAGGTACATGTCATGGGTGGGTTTTTTTTTGTACCCACAGATATTTAAATAGTTTCATAGTTTTGATGTGTTAAGGAATGTTTTAGTAATATTTGTGCAATTTAACATTTTCCTCCAGAAAAAAATTGGGGCAAGTTTTGATACTGTTCCTGTTGTTTAGAAATACTGAATTAAAACACAGTAAAATTATTTTATTTGTATGAATGTTCTGCCTGCATAAGTGTGTAGTCCATATGTGTGCCTGATACCTCCTGCGGGCAAAAGAGGTTGTCAGTACTCCTTGGAGCTGGAGATACAAAGAGCAGTGTGCTGCCATGTGGGTGCTGAGAATTGAACCTGGGTCCTCTGGAAGAATAGCCAGTGCTCCTAACCACTGAGCAATCTCTCCAGCCCCAAAGACATTCTTTAAGGTTATAATTGTTTGGCTATTCTGTATGGAGGACATATTCTTCAACATGTCCTAATTACTCGTAGAAGATGGTCATTTTCACTAATGTAGAATTTTGTTTCTCACAGCTGAGTCATTCTCTGGGTGTGTTTACTAACTGGTTTACATGTTTCCATTCCCCATGAGAATGTGTTGTATTGGCAGAATAATTATTCAAATTGAAAAGTCTAGTCATACAAGGCGACTTGCCAGGTTCCTCAAACCAGCCCTGTGAGGCACCACTGGGTTTAGTGCATTCAAAAGAGTCTGGAGGGTAGAAGCTCAGAGAACTGCTGAAGTCTGCACAGGAGACCAACATCCAGCAGACTCCAAAGGACTCCTGTGACTGAGGATGCAGGACCTTATCCTGCTGGGTGCAAGATGCTACCAATGAAGATACCCTTCCTGGGTCACTGATGAGGGACCAGGACCCTCATCTAGGATGACTGTGAATTATCTCTGGAGCCTCAATGTTCAGGGCTCCAGTAGTGACCAGTTTCCAGATGAAAAGCTAAAGCAGCCTTGTTTGCCATGATGCTTCCAAAGCATCCTGATTTCACCCCAGGCAATAAGTGGAAACAGTTCTACAGCACACCTTGGGGGTTCTAGTGGTGTTTATTTGATAGAAGCTAGAGATGATGGTTAGCATCCCACCATGCACTAGACAGCCCTCATAGCGAGAAGTATCTGGCCCATAATGCTAATAGTGTTCAGTTTGGGACACTACTGTACACAGCTATCCAGGAACAGGGTTGGGGATATAGCTCAATGGTAGAGCTCTTGCCTAGTAGTCATAAGGCTGTGGATTCAATCTTTCATTTTAAAGTATCAAAAAAGTTAAAAAGTATGTGGTTAAGCAGATGAATTTTTCAGGGACAGTGGCTCCCACTTGTAAACCCAGCACTTGGCAGGAAGAACAGATGTGGTTACTATAAAGAATATGTACGGACTTCACTGTGGAGTCACACCTTCAAGCCCACCAGAGGTCCCACACTGGAGAAAGACCCTATCAGTGTGAGGAGTGTGGGAGAGGTTTCTGTCGGGCATTTTCTAGCTCATCGTGGGGTCTACACAGGAGAAAACCATACTCGTGTGAGGTGTGTGGAAAACACTTCCGGCAGAGGTCCTACCTCCATGACCACCAGAGGATCCACACTGGGGAGAAACCATACAAGTGTGAGGCATGTGGGAAGGTCTTCAGTTGGAGCTCATACCTCAAAGCCTACCAGAGGATCCACACTGGGGAGAAACCATACAAATGTGAGGCATGTGGGAAGGGCTTCAGCTGGAGCTCAAGTCTCCTGATTGACCAGCGAGTCCATGCTGAGGATGAATGTGGAAAGAAAGGCCTTTCTTTATTAGAGGATTCATCTAGGAAATAAGCTCTACAAACTGACATTTTAATCTTTCAAGGATGCTGAACTATCCGATCTGAGCTGTCAAAGGGCTCAGAAGTCTTCTCATAATTGAGAATGTATGCTAGAGCAGTAATAGACCATCACCGTGCTTGGGAGACCACACATCAGAGGCAATTAGTAAGAATGGACCATTTCATTTAGAACCTTGACCCTTATCACATCCATGCAGACAGGATGCCAGGAAAGATGAATCTCACCTGGAATTAACTAGATGCACAAGCCTGTTCAATAGGACTTAATCTCCAGTAGATGGGAGACATCATTTACAGCCAAATTTCCCACGCCTTTCCAGTGTCTAATACATCGTGTGCTTTCAATAATTGTTAAGTATCAAGAAAGCCAGACATCATGGCTCACACTTTTAATTCCAGCTCTCAGGGGCTGATGGGATAGGTTTCTACAGGATCATCTGTGCTATAGTGAGAGACCCTGTTTTAACACATGAAATTATTAATAATAAGCAACAAGAGCAGCAATAATATGAAAAGTTTCATTTGGTTATCTCTCAAAGTTCTCTTCTGTTTTGTTTTTCGAAACACGGTTTCTCTTCGCTGTCCTAGAACTCACCCTGTAGACAAGATTGGTATCAAACTCACACTGATCCACCTGCCTCTGCCTTATGAGTGCTGGGACTATACGTTTATGACACCATTCCTGGGCATCTTTAATTCTTTTTTTTAAAGATGTATTTGTTTATTATATATACAGTTTTCTGCCTGCATGTATGTTTGAATGCCAGAAGAGAGCACCCAATGTCATTATTGATGGGTGTGAGCCACCATGTGGTTGCTGGGAATTCAGCACCTCTGAAAGAAACTCAGGATCTCTAAAAGAGCAGCCAGTGCTCTTAACCTCTGAGCCATCTCTCCAGCCCCTTTCATAAAAGTGTACTTAGGGGGGCTGGAGAGATGGCTCAGCGGTTAAGAGCACCCTCTGCTCTTCCAGAGGACCCGGGTTCGATTCCCAGCACCCACGTGGCAGCTAACAACTGTCTGTAGTTCCAGTTCCAGGCAAACACCAAGGCAAATAAATAAATAAAGTTTTTTTTTTAAAAAAAAAAAAAGTGTACTTAGAAGTGTTCTAGAAGGCTTGCAGAGCATATGGACTAGATATCTATGTTCCTTTCCCAAACCCTACAGGGAACATCTATCAAATTGAAGCTCCTGAGTGCAGATAGATGCTGGTTGTGGACATTCCTTCTGTATGCTACCAGCATTTTAGTGCCAACACGCACAAATCTCATTTATGCCTTTCTGAGTTTTGACAGGTATATACACATATACTGTTCTCCAACACCAATGTTGGTAACATTTATGCTAAACAGATGCTTTCTGCTCATTTCCAGTCATTTCTACCCTCAGTGTCAATAATCATGGTTCTCACATTGCATAGGTTTGTTCTTGAACTTCATATGTATTAACTATGGACTGTTGATTCTTATCTCAGTGGATGTAGAAAAATAACGTTTAGCAAAAGTTTCCATCCTTTTGATAAAAGTTCCTGGTGAGATAAACGATGTATGAAGTCTTAGCCAAATATGGTGGCATATATTTGTAATTTCAGCACTGGGGAGGTAGGACCAGGAAGTAGTTCAAGACCAATGTTAACTACATAATGAATTTGAGGCCAGTGTGGGCCTTGTCTTAAAAATTCAAACAGGAAGCTTAATCCCAGCACTTGGGAGGTAAGGCCAGCCTGGTCTACAGAGAGGGAGGTGGGGCATGTGTGGCTGTGATGTAGTGAGTCAATCTGTATGGATGTGAAGGAGGTACAGTGTAGCTTTTGGTCAAATCCTTTTATGTCACCTCTGATTCTGGCTTACCACAACTTCAGGTTTTAAGTAAAAACATTTCTGATACTTGAGAAAGACTGTGCTTATAATATTGGCCGGATAGAACTAGTGACTTTCAAGTAGGGTTGTCTTTTCTTTTTAGAGACAGGGTCTCACTATGTAGCCTAGGCTGGCCAGAGGGCCTCAAATTCAAGAGATGTGGTCGGAATTTTTTAATCTAAAACAAATTCTGCCACCAAAAGCCATAAGGGACAAGTAAGTGTTGAACTTTTACTGCCTGACTGGACATAGAACTGCTTTCCATAGAATATGTATCTCCCATCATGTTCTCTCTCTCTCTCTCTCTCCCCCTTTCTCCCTTTTGGAGACAAAGCCTCATCCTACAGAATAGTCTAGCTTTGAATTCCAGCCACCATGCTTCTTGGCCATGTGTGAGTGTGTGTGTGTGTGTGTAAAGAATTAAAATAAGAGCTGGAGAGATGGCTCAGCGGTTAAGAGCACTGACTGTTCTTCCGGAGGACCTGAGGTTAATCCTGCAGGAAGTGTACATTAGAACGATATTTACATACTTTCTGCCTTGCTTATTCCTTATCCGTTTTAGTATTACAGGATCACATTGCACAAACCATTATTGCATTCCCGAATTCCTTGAAGATTTTATCTCCTCCCGAGGTAGCTCTTCCGCATCACACTGTCCGACTTGCTGTGTGGGGACTATTTCTCTTTAGGACTCAGGTATATAAGGGCAACGCTAAGGCCGAATTACCGCCCATGAGGTGAGGATATAGCTTTTCCTCCACGGTCCTGTGGGTCGTGGCAACTTCAGAGGCGGCCTGGCATTGTGGCTCCCGCCAGTTAGCCCAGCACTTGAGAATAGGGAAGGCTGAGGCAGGAGGACCACCGTGAGTTCAGTGTGGGTTGCATA
Organism: Sigmodon hispidus; assembly: GCA_004025045.1. NCBI lineage: Eukaryota > Metazoa > Chordata > Mammalia > Rodentia > Cricetidae > Sigmodon > Sigmodon hispidus. The sequence goes on along the minus strand of PVIH01019119.1, from coordinate 19,116 downwards.
GTGCAGACCAGGGTCTCGCAGATCAAATAAGAATTTCCGCGGACGGCTAGGGAAACACCTGCGTGGCATGCACACACTCCACAATCAAGACGATGAGGTTTCCTCACCCACAACCAGAAATGTAGTTCATTCAGCTCTTGCACAATGTCCCGCCCGCTCGTACGCGCGGAGGCTTCTGGGAAATGTAGTCCAGATTCTCGCAACGGGCCCCTTCAGCGGGGCGGGGCGCGACGGTCGCGGTGCATTCTGGGAAGTGTAGTTCAAGTGCCCTGGCTTCTGCTGAGCCGGCTGGTGGGAAGCATTCTGGGAAGTGTCTCCAGGTGGTTTCAGTTCTCCCCTGCTCCCCATGTCCTCCCGGGAACCTCCTCTCTCCCGTACCTTCCTCGACCGAACCCCTGGATCTGAAGGTTTGCAGAGTCAGCAGCGGGCGGCTGTAGGGGAGTTAGCTTCAGGCTGTCCGAGCAGGAGCGCCGGGCAGCCAGTGCTCTTAGCATGTGGCTCGTTCATCCTCCTGCCTCAGCCTACGGAGTGCTGCAATGACAAGTGTGAGCTGTCGTGCCTTGCTTCACTGCTGTCATCTGGAGTTGGGTGCGAGGGCCGTGCTGATGGGGTTGTTTGGGGGGTATTGATGCAGGTAGTGTCACCCCGCCCTGAAGGTTCTAAGACTGACACCCACACTGCTGGGAATCAGGGATGGGTGAAGGAGGTAAGTCGTGAACTGTCATAGAAGCGTCGTCGTTGGACACATCTGTGGCTTTCCACAATGTCAGAATTTATTGAATGACGAAAAACAACCTATATCACTTTCATTGGCTGCAACTTGCTAGGGAGTCTTGATTTCACTTGGAGGTTGGCCATTAATCACGGTTCTTTTCTTTCCATCTTAATAACTAATGCTAAATCTCAAAGTACACGCTGCTCTGCACACTACATACACGCTTGCGCACAGGTTACAGCGTTGCTGATGAGCGGGCTTAAAGATACTTCAGCATTCAGACAGGTTCAGATAGGGAGCTGAGATGGGTGCAGGGAAGAGCCGGGGAAGGGATCAGATTCAGATATACAGGTGAAGGCACGGATGACATGTGTGTGTCTTGAGAGCTACTTTGGAGTGCACTAATTGTCACAGGCAGGATCAGTGGAACTGGACCTGAGAATAAAGGCAAGAGCCCGTCACCAAACAAGGCTCTTGACACGTGACCAGGCAACTGAGCGGCGTGTCTGCAACATTCGGGTCCCTTGGTGATGGAGTTTCGCATTTTTCCAGTATGATTTGGTTCATTTACTTTTTAGGCATTTTTTTTTTTTTTTGAGACAGGGTCTCTCTCTATGTAGCCCTGGATGTCCCACAACTCGCTGTGTAGACCAGGCTGGCCTGGAAAGCACAGAGAACCCTCTGCCTCTCCCTCAAGAGTTCTGGGATTAAAGGTGTGCCCCACCATTGCCCAGTTAAGGCGTAGCATTTTGAAAAAATCTATTCATTTTATTCTCTTTCTGTGACTTTGTGTGTCATATGTGTGTGCTACTACACACATGTACTGACACATGCATGCTTGTGTTTGCATGTGTGTGGAGGCCAAAGGTCAGCATCAAGTGTTTTCCTCCACCACTGCCCATCTTATTTTTCCAGGGAAGCTTCTGGAATCCTCCTGCTTCTGCCTCCATAATGCAAGGATCCCAGGTATGGGAGCCATCTTTTCATGCTTGTCTAGCAAGCATATGTCAACACTTGTCCCTAATCAATTATTTTTACAATGACATTGTGTGTGTGTGTGTGTTTGTGTACACACACACACCCTCACATGCCACATTGTGCTTGGAGAGGTCAGAGAATAGCTCACAGAACAGTCCCAGGGACTCAGCTCATCAGGTTTGGTGGCAAGCACCTTTTCCCAGTGATCCATCAGCCCATGGGTTTCTCCTTTCTTTAACTTTTTTTTTAAAGGCAGGGTCTTTCAGTGTGATCCTGGCTGTCTTAGATTTTGCTAAGTAGACCAGGCTGGCTACTGGCCTCTGCCTCCTGGGTGCTAGTATTACAAGTGTGTATCTCCACCACCTAGCCTTTCCTTTAACTTGTGAATTTTCTCTGTTAGTGTGTTAGTGTTAATGAAAGACTCTTACCTTTCATGTCATGTGACCATGAGCTTTTCCTGTGAGTGTTAATTTCTCTCAGCAGTCGGGTCTCTCACTGGGGCCAACTTCAGCTGCAGTGGGCTCTTGGGACCTTCTTTCTGTCCCCATCAATACTGGTTAACCCTGAGCACCTTCTTTGTTCTCTTTCAGGAAGGAGAAGATTATCTCCAGCTTGGTGGGGGGATAATTTAACTGCTTTGTTGATTGTGGTATTTCATATCCTCTCCTCCCACAGCCTGACCTCTCAGCATGGACTGAATGGAAGGTGAGGCCGTGACTCCTTCAGTGCCCACAGCAAGGCTCCTGGTGAGTTGACTGGGCTTTTGTTATTGTTTTGAGGAGTCTCACTATGTAGCCCTGGCTGTCCTAGAACTTTCTACCTAGGCCAGGCAGGCCTCGAACTCAGAGAGTTACCCACCTCTCCTTCCCGAGACATGGCATTGAAGATGTATGTCACCACACCTGGCATATTTTTCTTATTTTAATGGCAAATGGCTTGAGATAGGGTGGATAAATTAGGGCTCCCAGGTCCATGGTTTAGGTTTATAACTTCCTGAATATATTCTTATCGAGGCATAAGATTTCCTAAAATTATAACCAGAGTATAACCAGGGTATTTAATGAAAACCCAGAGCCAGATATTGGGGAAAAGCTGGAATATCAGAGAGAGGAAACAGACTACAGTCAATTCTCACTCAGCCAACTTCTCAGGCTAAACAGGGTAAAAGCTATCTTCAAGGGCCCTCAGCCTGTCTGGTCACCCCTACAGAATATCTGAATGTCTGCTTACACCTGCCTTAAATATATTCTCTGCCCAGTTGTTTCACTTCTGGGTCAAACTCTACATCATAATCCTAGAGTTAGGATTAAAGGTATGAGCTTGGTTGCTAGGCCTTGAACTCACAGAACTACAGTAAGATCTTTGCCTCCTGAGTGACAAGATTAAAGGCATGAGTCACCACTCTCTGATGCTCTGATTTCACTGTGGGTGACTCTGTTCTCTGATATTCCAGGCTGATTTTATCAAATATACAATATATCACCACCTGTGACCCCTCTCCTCTCTTACCTCCGCCCTTTCTGTCAGCGCACGCTCTCTCTCTGTGACTCCTGTCCATCTGTTTTTGTCATTAGAAGCAGCAGTGATGCAAAGCTTGGAATGCTGGCTGCAGGATGAAGCTAGGTTCAGGGACCCACCTGTCTCTGACCTCATTTGTTCATGGGCACGACAGCTGTCATCTTTGTTGGTAAGAACGCCCTGAAATACCAGGTACCTCACTGAGGTGCTGCCTGCGTGTGTTCATTTACTCTCTGTCATAATCATGGAACCAACTTTCTATTTCTGTCCCTGTTATAGCTGAGGATGCGCACAGCACTTTAGGTGCTGGGACCAAGGTCACACAGCAGCTTCTTCGCAGGTATGTATGGGAACCTTCCTGGAGCAGTGGGCTAGCATATCTGTGCTACTCAGGGCCCCTGGTGAGCCAAACAGTAGGGCTAGTCTAGCTTCTTCGAGTGACTTTTGAGATAGGGTCTCACTGTGTCATCCAGGCCAACTTGAACTGATAGCGATCCTCCTGCCTCAGTCTTTCCTGGGTGCTAGTGTGTGACATCAGGCCAAGCTCTTGTTTCTGCTCAGATGATTCCTGTAGTTTGTTCATTGTAATTACATTGATTATAAATCATGGCTACATGCATTTCACAGAGGCGAGGACTTTATTTGATTGTCTCTGTTTCCCTGGTAAAGTTCTCCTCTGAGTCTGGTGAGCTTGCAAAACCCTGTCTTTGAAAAGCTGGCCATCCACACAGCCTGATTTCTAGAGCATCGACTTGAGCACCATTCTTCACTGTCCCAGTACCAAAGTCTGATTCAGAGGCTAGAAGCAGACAGTTGTCTCTGTCCGGCAGGTCACTCCTGGCCAGGGCCTCTCAGCCGCAGGGTGGATGCTGTCTGAATCAGCCTCCCCGAGGAAGGAACACCATTACTCTCCACAGCAGGATGCTGCCAATGGAGCTAGTCACACCCTGGCCAGCACTCATGGCTTTTTTTCCTCTTCCATCATTGCCCCGTCTTATGCTGCAGTTGCTGCCCGGGAGGACAGAATGACCAAGTTCAAGGTGAGTTGGGCTGATTGTTCTAGATTTTTAAAAAAATTCTCTCTGTTACATTTATGGATTTATTTGTTGTGTGGGTGTGGCTGTACACAGTGCACTTGTGCCACACCGAGGTGTGCATGTGGAAGTCAGCGGAGAGCTGGTACCTCTCTCCTTCCATCTTGTAGGTCCTGGGAATGGAATCCAGTTTCCCAGGTTTGGTGGCAAGCATCTTGACCCCTGAGCCATCTCACTAGCCCTTAAATTCTTCCTCTCTGTTCTCAAAGTTTTCACATATCTTCTTGTTTCTTAATAAATTCTTATTAAGGAGAATTGTTGACATTTGGGAAGCCCTTGGATGCCAGATGTTAGTCACCCCGTAGTTTAGTGTCACTTAATTTTATTTTTATCACTTTATTATTGGAGGATTAGAACAATAAAAGCCAGGGCTCAGTGGTTAACAGCACCGGCTGCTCTTGCAGGGGATCTGAGTTTGGATCCAGCACCCACATCAAGTGACAGCCTGTAACTCCAGCGCCCTGGAATCTGATTCCCTCTTTTGACCTCTGAGGACACCTGCACTCACATGCATGGCCCCCACACACATAATTAAAAATAATGAAGGTATTTTAAAAAATAATAAAACTAAAATATGATTGGATGAACAGTCACAGACTAGAAAAATTTCACGATGGCCTCATTCATGTCTGGACACTCTGCTATACCCAAAGCCAGACAATAGTAGAGGGAGAATATCTACAACACGGACACTAAGGAACAGCAATATGGTTCCTTATTTATTTAATAAAAATAGTCTGAAATATCAAAGGACAGAGCCATCCACAGATCTAAGCTATGAAGGTCAGGATCCTGTCAGAAGGATGATTTTTTCTTTTTTTTTTAAACACTTTTATTTATTTATTTATTTATTTGCCTTGGTGTTTGCCTGGAACTGGAACTACAGACAGTTGTGAGCTGCCATGTGGGTGCTGGGAATCGAACCCGGGTCCTCTGGAAGAGCAGACGGTGCTCTTAACCACTGAGCTATCTCTCCAGCCCCGGATGATTTTTTCTTATTCCATGTAATTTTGATAAATAAAATATACTTTCAACTTAACAGTCGGGCCTTTAGCTAAGATCTCAGCAAATTCAAAAATATGACTAGTTGCTCTGGAGATGAAGTATCCAAGGACAAGTTCCCAGGAGTTTAGCAAGGTCAGGGATATAACAACTTCAGTGCCGGTTTTTCCCTGGTAGAAAAGGCCTAATGGAAACCATTTATAAATGTCCAGCTAACTGTCTATGCAGGATTAAAATGTACATCTTGAGCATTGGGGTAATTCCAAGGTCATGTCTATTGCCCTGCCACGTGCCTTTCTACCTGCTTCATAGACTAGACATCAAGGAACCTGGCTGACACTGAAGCCGTGCCCTGGCTATGGTCAGCATAGCTTTTTCATGTCTGAGAGACAAACCCCTTATGGTATTTTTTAACGTGTTTATAGAATAGTTGGATCTCTGTTGTTTACTTAAGGTAAAACAACCTTCAGAATCAGCTCATATAATAGCTAAAGTTTTATGCGAAAAGGAGAATTTTAAAAAAAAAGAGACTTAGGAGAATAGAAGACAGAGATAATGCAGTAATAAAGAAAGTTACCTTAAGAACACCTGAGTCGGGGCTGGAGAGATGGCTCAGCAGTTAAGAGCACCGTCTGCTCTTCCAGAGGACCCGGGTTCGATTCCCAGCACCCACATGGCAGCTAACAACTGTCTGTAGTTCCAGTTCCAGGCAAAACACCAAGGCAAATAAGTAAATAAATAAAGTTTTTTTTTTTAAAAAAAGAAAGAACACCTGAGTCAGCCCTTCCTTTTTACCTATACCTTTTCCCTTCGTGACTCTGAAGTACTCTTTCACCACCCTGGGCAGAGTGAGAGCTGGCCTCTCGGTCTGTATTATCCTTGCTCTGAAAATATATAAAATTTTAAAAGTAATATACATATCTCTATCAGTACAAGTATAGATTGTACATTGTATATAAATCAGTCAAAGATTTTTTTGTTTTATGTTTGAGCAGCTAAAATATACATTATGTGTCTTGTAAGGTTTTTAAAATTCATTTCTTTACTACATTTGTAGTCAGATTTTTGAGGGGCTCTTCCTCAATCAAACCTGATTTTCCTTAACCTGGAATGAATCCATAACTATCATTTCCTGTGAAAACAAAAGCATAACCTCTCCCCCAAAGTAACATATTTTTTTGACTTTTTGAAGTAAGATGTTTTAAAGATATATAGGTTGGTTTAATCCAACAGTTTTTATAATTCAATGTCTCCTAGCAGCCAAAGAATTCAAAGGTATCACAGTAACATACAGGATCCAGACTCTCTGTGTATTTTCATCTTTATGTGGCTTCTTTCTTTCTTTTTTTTTTTTTTTTTATTACTTTGCTCCCTTTTTAAGGAATTTATTTTAATTTTAAAACTATATTTTTAAATCTAAGACTATATATACTCTTCATTTTCTCTCTCAAGTGTATACATATTTTCAAAAATGCTCTGACCTATTTAGAGGCTCTTTTTTTATTACTGTTACACAGAATCTGTTATTACTGTGTGTCTGTAATCTTTTCTGTCTGCATGAGAAAAAAAAAAACTGCTGTGTAACTGAAATCATGATGTGTTGGTGCTGGCTCCTCCCTCTAGGATTCCTAAGAGCCTACTCTCATGGCGAAGTCACAGTTCTGGGAGCTATGTAACTGTCCCTACTCTGGGAAGTTTCTAGGTCCATGCTGCCACCAAGTAGCATGCCGCCAGCTGCTCATAAACACCATGTAAGTGTTTTGTAGTAGGGCCTCTGTAAAGAGCCCTGCACTGAGCAAGAAGCTATCTTCTAAAGAAGCCATGCCTCACTGGGCAGTGGTGGTACAAGCTTTTAATCCCAACACTCAGGAGGCAGAGGCAGGTAGATCTCTGTGAATTACAGGACAGCCTGGTCTACAAAGTACATTTCAGGACAGTGAGAGCTGTAACCCAGAAAAACCCTGTCTTGAGGGGGGGGAGCTGTATTTCTGCTTACCACCACCAAACGAAGCCCACTCAGAAAATGCAGCTACCAAGAAACTCTGTGTGTGTGTGTGTGTGTGTGTGTGTGTGTGTGTCTAGAATCTTTTTTTTAAAGCTCTGTCAGGTTTTCTGTGGAAATTTCAGCCACACGTTGGAACACCATATGTAGGCAACGGTTTTTCTGTCCAGACCACCTGCTTCCAAATAGCTGACACAGATACTTAATATTACTTACAAATGATCAGCTGATAGCTCAGGCTTGCTACTAGTTAACTATTACACTTAAATTAACTTTAAGAAATTTTTTATCTATGCCTTGTCACGTGGATCACGGCTTGTTACCTCAGTTTCTATGTGGCCTGCTTCCTCAGTGGCTAGCTGGCATCGCCAGACTCCGCTCTTCTTCCTCCCAGAGTCCTTTGTATCTGGCCGCCCCACCTACACTTCCTGTCTCACTACTGGCCTGCCGTCTTTTTATTAACCAATAAGAGTAATCCATATTCACAGTGTACAGAAGGATTACTCCTCAGCAGAAAAAAATGAAAAGAAAGTCTGCCTCATACATCATAACTTTAAAATTACATATTTGTTGATGTTGCAGCTTTAACGTTTAAGAAAATGGACAATTGAACTCTATGTAAAAAGTGGTTCTTTTTTTTTTTAATGTTTTTGAGACAGGATTCCATCCTGTCCTAGAACTTAATATGGCTGCCAACTGACAAATCACCCTCCGTTTTCAGTCTCCCATGTACTGGTGTGGTGCATTGGACCCCTCATCCACTGTTTGTACTGCTGTGGGTGGGCCCAGGGCTTTGTGGATGCCAGGTAGCTACTTCATACCCATGCCCCAACTACCCTTCGTTGCAAAATTTAGGGGGCATGTTTTGGTGTTGTAGGAGGAAGTAACATTCAGGGACGTGGCCGTGATCTTCAGTGAGGAGGAACTGGGGCTGCTGGATGCTGCCCAGAGGAAGCTGTACCGAGACGTGATGCTGGAGAACTTCAGGACGCTGCTCTCAGTGGGTGAGGATGGTGTTGTAGCAGGTGGTGGCTCTCAGGACATCTCTGTGGCCCTGGCTGTGCATGTAGCTCTTGAAGGGGTCTCAAGAGTTTGAATCGCTGCAAGATATAGAGCTGGGTTATTCTAGTGTTTACCCCTTGGCCAATGTGAGTGTTTGATACATGGAGCACAGGTGGGCAGCATGATTCTGTGGTTTTGTGCCTTCTCCAGTTCTAATTGGAGAAGTCCACATGTAGTGACTATATGAATATTTTGCATTAATAGATGCTCAGGGTTAAGAGCACTGGCCACTCCTGCAGAGAACCTGGGTTTGGCCCCCAGCCTTCACACGGCAGCTCACAAGTACCTGTAACAATAGTCTCCTGGAGACCCGACTCCTTGTCTCTCCCCTACAGGCAATAAACATGCACACGGTGCACAGACATACATGCAGGCAAAACACTCATACACATAATAAACCTTAAATTAAAACATTCACGGTTTGTGTGTGTGTATGTGGGTACACATGTGCCATGGCATGCATATGACGGTCAGAGGACAAATTACGAGATTGATTTTCTCCTTCCACCATATAAGCCCCGGGGATTGAACTCAGGTCCTCAGGTAGTGGGTGCCTTTCCCATCAAAGCTGTCTTCTTGGCCCTTTATGAGCAATGTTTAATGAAATTAAAAACTAGGATAGAAAAGCCAAATGTGGTGTCACATACCTTTGATCGCAGTACTCTAGAGGCAGAAGAGACAGATCTCTGTGAGTTTGAGGCCAGCCTGGTCTACAGAGGGGGCTCCAGGATAGCCAGGGCTACACATTGAGACCCTGTCTCAAAAATGGAGGGGGACAATAACCGTAGCCCATGGTAGTAAGTTCTCATTGCAGCAAAAATAGTGTAAGAGATTGTAAGAAAAAACACGTGTGTGTGTGTGTGTGTGTGTGTGTGTGTGTGTGTGTGTGGTGTTTGTATATGTGTATGAATGGCGTGTTGGGGTGTGTGCATGTACATACCACAATATGCTTCTGGAAGTCGGAGGACACATTGTGGGCATCACTTCTCTTCCACTACCGTGTGGGTTCCAGGAACAGAACACAGGTCAACCGCCTTGGTTGCAAGTGATTTTACCTTCTGAACCGTCTTTTGGACCTGCTCATGAATTTATTTTTATCTTAGTAGGGTTTATTATTTGTGTGTGTATCTGTGGGTACCCCTGGAGGCCAGAGAGGGTCTGGTATCCCCTGGAGCTGCAGTTCCTGGTTGTGGTGAGCCACTCAGTGTGGGTCCTGGGAACTGAACTTGGGTCTTCTGCAAGAACAGTAAGTGCTCTTAACTGCTGAGCCATTTCTCCAGCCCCTGAGGTAATTTGAAATAAAACTCTTCATAGAGTCTCAGACTGTCACCCAGTTCTAGATAAAACATGAGCTTTGACCTGTGTAAAGGTGGCCACTCATGACGGGGACTTTGCAGGTTGGGACCCAAGCCTCTGCATCTGCTGTGCTTGTGGTCCTGGGACCATGCTGGCACCATTGTCAGCCTGTGCCAGGGCCATGGGGACACCTGTCAGGGTTTGTTCTGTAGTGCTGATGTCCCACCCTCTCATCCTCAATTCTCCACTCACACAGACTTCTTTGGGCTTGAGCCTTTTCAGATAGATAGATGGATGGATACATAGATGGATGGATGGATGGATGGATGGATGGATGGATGAATGGATGGGTGACTGGATGGATAGATAGATGGATGGGTGGATGGATGGATGGATGGATAGATGGATGATGGATGGATTGATAGATGGATGGATAGATAGATGGATGGATGGATGGATTGATAAATGGATGGATGGATGGATAGATAGATAGATGTTAATGTTCATTATCTGAACACTGTAGTCTCTAGCTGCTGTAACAAAACATTGTAGGCATAAATTCTGGGTTTAGGTCTCAGTACTACAAAATAATAATGATGATAAACCCATAGGCTTAAGTGGCTTACAGAAACTGAAACCTGGATCTGGAGAAGTGATGGGCTGGCTACTCTTGCAGAGGACCCATTTGGTTTCTAGCCACATCAGGTGACTCACATCTGGAACTCCAGCAACCACATGACCTAATGGCCTCCCTGATGCCATTTCTGTGGGGTCAGGGTTTCAGCCACCTTAAAGCAAGCGTCTTTCCCTGTAGCTTTTCTGTGGCCAGCTAGTAGTGAGTCATGCTCAGTGGGTGGGGAGGGAGGTGCTTTCTCTTTCATTGTGGCCGTGGTGAGGACAGACTTGGGGCCTCTAGGTGTTGAGCAAGGCTGCTACAACTGAGCTGAGCATCATCCCAGGCTTTTAAAAGGCCACTCATTAGTCAGGACCCTAGAAGGATGGAAGTTGTCAGAAAACAAGTGTCTTTTAAGTCTGTCTTTGCTTCACAGCCACCCACACCCTCAGGAAAGGATGCTGCCTGTTGTTTAGTCTTATTTGCAAATACTGTATGTATGGCTATGCTATACCTCGGTTGTCAGACACAAGTAAATGCTACAGAAGGGATCCACTAGCCATGGTGAGACCTTGTGAGGGCGGAGGGGGAAAGAAGTTTTACTAAAACCAACCCATGTTAGGGAAGGTAGAGTTTAAATAAGGGGCCAGTGGATGCCATTTATAGTGAGAAACAAAGCATGACGGGAAGAAATCAATTGTCCTCCCCAGAGCTGATCTGTGTTCTAGAAGGCACAAGAATACCACATGTAGAAATGATGCTTTTCAGTATTTGTGCAGAAATAACAAAGTACGTACTAATAAAACTCAGTGGATGCACTCTTATCTTTTCCAAGGATGTGCCAATACACAGAATTTTTGACTTAAATAATTCCACTGTTTGACTGAAGAATCATTGCATCCCATACATGCTTTTTTTTTTTGTTAATGTGAAATAAGTAATAAATCTCTTTTCTTCCCTTCTTGAGATAGGATTTCACTGTGTATCCTTGGCTGACTTAGAACTGATATATAAATCACAGAGATCTACCTATCACTGTCTCCGGAGTAAAAAAAATACATCTTCAATACAGCTGTGCTTTTTTTTTTTAAGGTCTTGCTTATATTTATTGCTCAGATTGCCAAAAATTCATCTCTCTCTCTTTTTCTCTCTCTCCCTCTCTCTCTCACACACAATTAACACAGATATTCACACAATAGATATTTGTGAATGAATATAGCCTGAAGAATTTAGACAACCGCACCTTCCCAGCCCACAGAACACCTCTAGAATGTTTCCATTCTGTCATTGTTCAGCCACCAGCCACTACATTTACTTTAAGGTCCCAGGACCTCAGTGTTTTGTTTAAAGCACTATGGTGCAGCCCACGCAGGATGTTTTCGGCACCCACCATTTGGTTTCTGATACCATGTTTTTCCTGAGTTTTTTTTTTACTTTTTTTTTTTTTTTTTTTAAACACGGAAATGTTCTTAGTCGCATGGGGGTGAGAACAGAAGTTTCAGAACCAACCCATAGAGTCCAAGGGACCATTGTGACAGCATGACCTGTCTCCTTTTCTTTCTGAGGCCCTCTGGACACACCTTTGTGGTCACCCTCATGGTCTCATTAGCAGCTTCTAATACGGAGTGATACAGTGATAGTGTTAGCTGGGCATGGTGACGCACACTCTGGCTTTCTTGAGTCCGTGGCTAGCAGAACACAGTTGGTCATGCAATAGGAAGAATTATGGGGAGGCTGATTTCCAACTTCCCACAAAGAGGATATATTGTTTTGGTTAAAAAATTCTCAGGAGCATAGTCTTTTTTTTTTAAGATCAGTTTTAGGGTTTGTTTTGTATTTGAATGTTTGTTTTTGTGTGACAATGTGTGGACCTGAGGTCAGTGCCCTCATTGCTGGAGTTACAAGTGGTTGTGGTTTCTGGGGATCAAGCTTACATCTTCTGCAAAGGCAAAACACACTTTTATCTGTCAGTCATCTCTCCAACCCTTGAAGGGCATTTAAAAAATGTTTTATTATCTAATATGCTTGGTTGTTTTGCTTGAGTCTATGTTTGTGCACCAAGTGTATGCAGTACCCTATGAGGCCAGAAGAGGGCATCAGATCCCCTAGACAGTTGTGAGCCACCATGTGGGTGCTGGGAATTGAACTCAGGTTCTTTGCAAGAGCAGCCAGTGCTCTTAACCATTGAGCTGTCTCTCCAATCAACATAACATAAATAGCAGCTAGATTTTTCCCTTTTACCCAATAATGCAATTTCCCTTTTTCTGCTGTTTGCTTTTATTTTTTAAAAAATATGGTCTTAGGTAGTCCAGACTGGCCTCAGGCTCACTATGCAACTGAGGCTAACCTTGAACTTGTAGTGCTGGAATTATAGGTCCTGGCCACCATGCTCAGCTTGTTATTGTCTCCATTGTGTGGCCCTTCCCAGGTCTAGTCTGGCTTCAAACCTATATTAGCCTCTTGCCTTTGCATCCCAGATGCTGGGATCATGGCTGTGTGTCACCAGAAGTGACTCAATTTTCATCTTAAAGCATTGGTTTGATTTAAAAAAAAAAAAAAAAAAAAAAAAAAAAAAAAAAAAAAAAAAAAAAAAAAAAAAAAAAAAAAAAAAAAAAAAAGATGCTGGATGTGTAGCCAGACCTATTGATAATTCCCAACTCTGTAATCTCAGGTACTCGGAAGGCATTTTCAAAGCCAAGCAGAGGAAATTTGATAGACTGTCTGAAACCACGAAAAAGGGCCAAGGATGTAGGTCAGTGGTGGAAGGCTTGCCTAGCATGGACAGAGCCCTGTGTTCACTCCCCAGTCCTGACAAAAAAAAAAAAAAAAAAAAAAAAAAAAAAAAAAAAAAAAAAAAAAAAAAAAAAAAAAAAAAAAAAAAAAAAAAAAAAGCATGTGTGGAGTCCTGGTATAAACCAGTACTCATGAGGAGGGCTGGGAGTCCAAAGTCATCCTTGTTAATACAGTGAATTCAAGGCCAGCCTGGGATGCTTAAGACCCTGTCTCAAAAAAAAAAAAAAAAAAATCAACAGGATTCTGTGGTCTTTCCTTTGTAAGGCAAGACCATCTGTGTAATAAGATAGACATGGTGCATGATCCAGGACTGTAGAGATTGTCAGTGACTGGGTATTCTACTTTCTGGGTTTTTTTCTGACTTTCTTTCTTTCATTCTTTCCTTCCTTCTTTTTTTTCTGAGACAGGGTTTCTCTGTGTAGCTCTGGCTGTCCTGGAACTGGCTCCATAAACCAAACTCAGAGATCCACCTGCCTCTGCTTCACAAATGCTGGGATCAAAGGTGTCCCCCCCCCAAAAAAAAAGCCTTTAAAATTTATAGAAAAACTTTTCTTGCTCTAGAGATAACAAAATTTTAACTTGTCTCTCCCCTGTGATGATTTATAGAACTCTTGATGGTTATTATGTGGCAAATGGGAGTCTGTCTCACTGACCCTGGGCTTCTAGGGAGTGGTGGTGAGCTGTCAGGATGGTAAAGGGAAGAGAACCGTTCTCTGGTTCTCTTCAACAGGGCATTCATACACCTACCACTCTCTGGATTCTCTTTATGCCTTTAGGATCCAGGAATCCAGATGACATGGAGTCACTTCAGGAGGTTGGATGGAGGTACCTGCCACGGGAAGGGCTTTCCTGCTCACGAATCTGGCACCAGGTGTCAAGGGAGTTAACCGAGGTCGGAGACTGCATGGGGAACGCTGGAGAAACTGGCTCTCCATTGGGGGAACAGGATGTTGTACAGTGTGATGAAGCAGAGTTCAGTATACATTCTAGTCAGAATTCACGGCTTCAACTTCACTGTGGAATGAATGGCAGTGAAGAGCCTCAAAAAGAGGAAGTGACTGAGAAAGGCTGTCACTGGGACCCTCATCCTCAGGCAAATGGGCAAGGCCATGCAGGAGAGAGGAGGTATAAATGTCAAAGATGTGATAACTCCTTCTGTCGGCTCTCGGGTCTTCAAGCCCACCAGGTAAGACACACTGGAGAGAAACCATACCAATGTGAGGAGTGTGGGAAAGGCTTTACTCGGGTCTCAACGCTGCTGGACCATCAGAGAGGCCACACTGGAAACAAGCCCTACCAATGTGATGCTTGTTGGAAGAGTTTCTGTCACAGCTCAGAATTTAACAATCATGTAAGAGTCCACACAGGAGAAAAACCCTATGTATGTGACGAGTGTGGGAAAGGCTTCAGCCAGGCTTCGCATCTTCTGGCCCATCAGAGAGGCCACACTGGCGAGAAACCCTACAAATGTAACACATGTGGGAAGGGATTCAGCCGGAGTTCAGATCTTAACGTTCATTGTAGAATCCATACAGGAGAGAAACCCTACAAATGTGAGAGGTGTGGGAAGGCCTTCAGCCGAGTCTCAATTCTCCAAGTGCACCAGAGAGTTCACAGTGAAGAGAAACCGTATCAGTGTGCAGAGTGTGGCAAGGGCTTCACTGTGGAGTCACACCTTCAAGCCCACCAGAGGTCCCACACTGGAGAAAGACCCTATCAGTGTGAGGAGTGTGGGAGAGGTTTCTGTCGGGCATCCAATTTTCTAGCTCATCGTGGGGTCCACACAGGAGAAAAACCATACTCGTGTGAGGTGTGTGGAAAACACTTCCGGCAGAGGTCCTACCTCCATGACCACCAGAGGATCCACACTGGAGAGAAACCGTACAAGTGTGAGGAATGTGGGAAGGTCTTCAGTTGGAGCTCATACCTCAAAGCCCACCAGAGAGTTCACACTGGAGAGAAACCATACAAATGTGAGGCATGTGGGAAAGGCTTCAGCTGGAGCTCAAGCCTCCTGATTCACCAGCGAGTCCATGCTGAGGATGAAGGTCACAGGGATTTCCCTGCACCAGAGGACTCCCCCAGGAAACAAACTCTATAAACTTTTATGATCTGTTATTTCAGATCTAAGCCGAAATGTCCCAGTTCTTAGAGCTGTCTGGGAAGACAAAGACATTGTGACATAAAAGGATCAGTATTTTAACAATGATTGGGAGACCATAGAGCAAAGAAGCCTGTATATTGGAGCCATGCAGACATCATTCAGATCTTTGACTTTTAACACGCTGAGACTGTAACCGCAGAAAAGTTGAGTGTGATCTGGAGTTATCTAAACATCCTAGGATAGAAAGGACCAGATCTGTTTGACAGAAGCAAAGTTTCTTAAGTCACAACCCCTCATGGGGCTGCATAACTGAATGTAGTGGTCACAAGTTATTAACAGATAACTACAATCTTTCTACATATCCAGTGACCAAAACCTCAAAATTCAACAGATAACAAATAAATCTGAGGGCCTTCTGGCAGGTCTGATCCAAGCTGCTGTTGTGGGACTTTACTGTAGCCTTTCTCTGAGCACACAGTATGAGCACTGACACATCACAGTCACGACACACAGTACCCACAGATGCAGCTTGAAGTCCCTCTGCTCAGGGCTGACATTGTCTGTTATGAATTGCAGTGCTTTTTACTGCGCACACATTTTCTGCTCTTACAGAAGAATAATAGTTTGCTTACACTATATTCCTATTTTCATCTGATACTTAGGTATCAGACTAGCTGCAGATTGTGTTGATTTCGGGCGGTGTGATTTTAAACATTCTCAAAGCTCCTTTTACAGAAGGTATTCCACAGCTCTCCTGTGCAAATTGGCTTTTGCAGTTAACAAAGTATCACTTATTGAAATTGTTTTGAAAAAATTTCTTCCTGATGAACAGTAAACATTTGAGGTATAGACCTATATTATGTCCCTATATTCCCGAGCAGCACCTGGGATAGCCTATGTCCTCAGTAACTCTTAAGTCAGTTTTGAGAAGATCAATCAGTTGAAATTTTTTATTTAATCTATCTCTGATTAAAGTTTCTGGATAACTCTTTCAAGGAGGCTTGAAGGAAATTTAAATTATACACTCAGTCCAATTTTGCCAACTCCGAGGAACCTGTGTACAGATGTCTATCAAATTGGAGGTCTTCGTGCATTTGTGGTCTTCATTAATCAGTGGGTTATGACCTGCTCATCCTTCCCTGAAGTATGTTTGTATGAAGTCATACATGCGCAGATCTCAATTTTATTGCTTCCTGAATTTTAACAAATGTATTCACTTCTATGGTCATCAACATCAGCTGTTTATGATGTTTCTTTTTTTTAACTTTATTATTTATTTACTTATTTGCCTTGGTGTTTGCCTGGAACTGGAACTACAGACAGTTGTTAGCTGCCATGTGGGTGCTGGGAATCGAACCCGGGTCCTCTGGAAGGGCAGACGGTGCTCTTAACCGCTGAGCCATCTCTCCAGCCCCCTATGATGTTTCTAATAAAGACAAATGTACCTTACAGTCATTTCCACTCTGTCCTACCCTCAAGTGCCAGCAAGTGTTACGGTTTCTGACCTGCATTACTTGTCTTGATTGGTATAGGTGCAGGATATTTTTGTACATGGATTCTGACCTCTCAGTTTATCCAGAAAATATGTGACAAAGATCAGCATCTATTCAAGATAAAAAAAAATGTTCAGTGAGGTACGAGGTAAATATGGAATCCCAATGAAATGATTTTAATGGAATTGCATACAGTAAGGCTGACTTTGTTATATTGTTGTAGATTTGGTAGATGGTTACTGTGGGGCAGCTCCCACCAAGACATTTAAAGTTCAGCATCTGCCATGAATTCTTCTCTCACTTCTGCCCTTGATGCCCACTGATTCCTGTTCTTTCTGCATTGTACACTTTTTCCAAAATTTCACAAATGGATCCCTACCCTGTGTGGCCTGTTACACCTAACTTCTTTAATTCATCCGTTTTATGTGGGATCGAACCCCTCACTCCACACACAAGCAAGGGTTTTACCGTTGACTGTCAATCCCTAGGCCTCAGTCATTCCTTTTCATTGCTAAATACTATTCTTCTGTATGGATATACCACCTTTGTTTGGGTCTCCAGGGTTGGTAATTGTGGGGATGAAAAAGCAGCTATAAACAATTGAAAACCTGTCCCATATCAGCTTAGGGGGTTTTCTTTTTTTCTTCAGATCTAGAATTATTACTAGATTGATTAACAGTAAAATAAATTAACTATTAAAACGAGAGATTTTAAGCACACCTGTCCATTTTGCATTTTCCCCACTAACACTTGGGATGTTAATGTTTTTTTTTTTTTGTTACATTTTGGGGGGCTCTCACAAGTTTATGGTGCTGGTTTATTTTTATTATATACATTTCTTTTCTTTAAAAAAATTATAGAAGGGTATGACAGCACATACCTTTAATCCCAGAACACTGTGTGTGTGTGTGTGTGTGTGTGTGTGTGTGTGTGTGTGTGTGTGTGAGTAGTAGTAGTAGTAGCATGAATTTGGGTTGTAAGAAAAGAAGACTCTGAGCCAAATATTGGAGGAAGGCTGAAATATCAGAGAGAGGAAGCATCACAGTCAATTCTCACCCAGCTGTCTTGCAACTTCCTCAGCCTCGTTCCCGGTCACTTCTGCTGGTTGCTTCTGTTTCTGCCTGGTTTCTAGAGCCCTTATATACCCTATCTCATCCAGATTAGGATTAAAGGCGTGTAGCCTTGAACTCACAGAAACAGAAGTTCTGTCTCTGGAGTTAGGGATTAAGGGTATTGGTCCCCACTCCTGGCTTTCCCTGTGCTGGGATTAAAGGTGTGTGTGATTGACTCAGCTGTTTATTCAAGGATCAAGGATTTCCTGAGCTGTCTGCCTAGGATTTGACTGTGTGGTCTCTCTGATATCCCAGGATTTATTAAATACCTAACAAATATCCGCGCGCGCGCGTGTGTGTGTGTGTGTGTGTGTGTGTGTGTGTGTGCAGGCATATCTCTGTGAGTCAAGGACAGCCTGGTCTATAAAGTGAGTTCTAGGACAGCCAGGGCAGTTACACAGAGAAACCCTGTCTCAAAAACCAACTAACAAACAAAAACATGAATATTTACATGACCTTGTTTGCTAACCATGTTCCTATTTAAATTGCTGAACAATGTTTGAATCTGGGCCCATTTTTGAAAGCTGGTTGTTTTCTTGCGCTTGGCCCTTGAGAGTTTTCAACGACTGGCAAGTCGGCTCAGCAGGTAAAGGTCCCTGGTGCCCAGCCAGATAACCGGAGCTAGAAGAGAATTTTCTCCTGGATGGTCTCCTATGAGTTCCTCACTTGTGCTGTAGCATGCACACATCCACACACATGCACGAACATGGACTTATTTTGTTTTGTATGTTTTTGGTTTTTAAGAAGGATTTCATTTGTACTGATGCTTTGTTTGTGCATCATCACACTCAGGCAGCGCTGGAGGAGGCCGGAAGCCCTGGGTCCTCTGGAACTGGAGTTAGCATGGTTTTGAGCTCCTCCATCTCTCCAGCCCCAGAACCTATATGCTTTCAAAGTGCACATAGCACCATGTAAAGACATTTACCCAGGACTTTCTTAGGGTGTACGAGAACTGAAAACCCGGGGAGAAATTCGATACAGGGGCGGTCCTCCTTGGCTAGCCTTCTGGGCATCCTCACTTCCGTTACCACCCAGCCCGCGCCACTTTCTCCACACGGAATTCTGGGAGCTCGGCAGCTTCGGGTCTCCCCGGTGGCCATCTGTCCCTGCTGGGCTTGAGTTATCTTAGCCACGAACCTCCAGAACCCCGGGTGCTTTCGAGATCGCCAGTGTTCGCCTTTGGAGAGACCGGGAAGGAGCGAGGCTTGAAAGGTAAGGAGACAGGCATCCCGCGGGAGGGGGCATCCCCCGGTCTCAGGCCCGCCTGCCCGCCCGCGTGCATGCTAGCCGCTTCTGCTCCGGCGGCGCCCTTGCCTGCACCCCCTCTCCCCGCC
>PVIH01019118.1:6750-36441 GCA_004025045.1 Sigmodon hispidus | reverse complement strand
TAAACAAACAAACAAGAAAAAAAGCCAAACATGCCCAAGCAGCAAACCACAACCACTGAACAGCTTGGGATCAGAAACACCCTGGACTGACCCTTCAAACCCCAGTCCATCTATAGGAACACCTGACTCACTCTTGAGGGAGGGGGGACAAAACTGGATTTAGCCGGGAGTGAAGACTGATCCAAGCATTATTGGGCCACTGTGACCATAGGACTGTCTGCTCCCTGCCAAGGGAGGGGATGGGGAGTTGCAGAGAAGAAAAATGACCAGATGTGGTGGGAAGGGGAAGAGACCTTGAATAAGGATATACAGGGATGGAAAAAAAAATTCAGAGGGAAAGCTGAACACAAAGAAAATATATGTGTAGCAATCTTATTTGCTTTTCCACCCTTGATAAGCCATGCTTATGTTTATTATCCTCTGTATAGTTATTGTTAACTCTTCCGCATTTTTAAATTCTTTTTACTGTTTTTTTGATAAATACAAAATAAAGAAGGAAAAAAAACCAAATTTTAACCTCTAATTTCATTGGATCTTATGAACATTGGTGTTGCATTTAGAAAAAGAATAAAGTATGTCTGTCTCTCTTGATATGAGAATGTACTTTGCAATACCTGTGAGAATCAGCAGTTCCTGGTTCAGGGTCATGTTGTAAGTACTAGTCATTTGGCCTGAAGCCCAGTGGGAACCAGTTAAGTGAGATGACTTGGTTCTCGTCCTTCACAAACTGATGTTGCACTATCAGGAAAGGATTTTAACCATTAAGAAACGTGGCATTAAAAAATAGCAATCCTGATGGTTATCAGGAGTGATTGTGAACTGGGCCAAAGGTAGGCTGATGGAAGGGGGTTGTGGATCAGGAGATGGAAAGAGATCTGCCATTTAGTATAGTACCAAGAATCCATGTGTTAAATACCTGAAAATTGTTAAGAGGCTAAGTGGCAATTTGCCTTGTGCAATAATGACATGAATTTGAGGTGGCATCTATGTTCATTAGCTTGGGTTAACCATTGCACAGTGGATACATGTAACTTTAAAGAATTATATTGTATATCCCAAATAGATACAGTTTTCAAGCTGGTCCATAACACTCTAACAAAGAATTCTAATATTAGAATCAAAAAATTCTAATGAAGAAATATTTAGTGCTAGGTGAGGCAGTAACCAATAATGCACATAATATAGTGAGATAATTTCAGATTAATAAATGCTGCCCTTTGTGGTCATAGCCAGAAACAGAGTATAAGTTTAGAGGTCCCTGCGGGCTGAGTGCCTAGGGAATGTGTCATAGAAGACTTGTTCTCTAAATAACATGATTTTCTTTCAAATCCTTTCACATATCTTTCCTCCCATAGTTCTTCTCTTTGTAATCTTGATAGTGAACTCTGTTTTAATATTCAAATCAAGCAGACATTATTTGCTTTTTAAAATTTAGTTTATATCTAACCAAAGTCAAATCTGGACTAGCTGAGGGAAGAAGCATTTTATCATTTATTAGTTTTCACACTAAACTGCCAGGGTGATGAGCATTAGGAGGGGGCACTCAGTCCTGTAATCACAGAACTTGTCCATCCTGGATAGTCAACTGCACCGAGTAGGCTGTTTAACAACGCACCAAGAAGTGTACTGAGAGCTGATGTTTTAATTAAAAATTTAAAAAGTAAAGTTTATTTTATATTATCTCTCATGTCATTTATTTGTGTATATATATTATATTTATTTATATATATTATTTACTGGAAGTTAGAATAGCAATGTAGCTATCACATTTTCCAAACAGAAACCATGCTAGAAGGCTTGGCTCAGATGTCCGGAGAAGTCATTCAGCCCTCTTTCTTGGCCTTCTTTGTCAGATGGGTTAGCAGTCAGTGTTTAACAGATGGTAGATCCGTCTGCCACTCTCCAAGGCACCAGGCTTCTCCATGTATAAACATTCAGGCGCGATAAGAATGCAGGATAATATTTCAGTCAGAGATAACTCTTGATCATTGTTTACCTTTTCAGCTAAAGTAGTTAAAATGCTTTACATGACAAAGGTTAATGTGAATCTACAAACATAGCTTAATGGAAAAATATTAATTGAGAATTTATTTTACATGCCAAGTAAGAGCAAGTCAAGTATGACGACCTGAAAGGGCATTTTATAAAGTGAAATACAATAAATAAACAGGCCTACATTCTGGTTCCTATCTTTAACAAATTTATTATTTTAAGTCACTAAATGAAATAAGAGAGCCAGGCTCTGGGCAGCTTCTCCTGGGAACTCTGAGATATTTTGCTTTCCCTTGGAGGAGGCAGAGAGGGGCATTAATAGAACTTAGACAGTTTTTTGTTTTTTAATCTTAATACCTTCCTCTGAACAAAATGAGACTTTTATGTTAGGCTTCTTATAGTTCTTTAGCATTCCGGGACTTTGTTGAGAAACAGAAAAGGGCAGGAGGGGTTGGAGGAGACAAGGGTAAACTTCATGCGGTGTCTTGTGCACCATTTTCTCTGTCATTGAGGAAGCAGCCTCAGCTAGCTGGTAACCACAGCACTCATCTTCTAGGGTGCCGTGGGAGTGGAGGACAGCCTGCACTTCCGTACAGATAAACCACAGCTGTGAGCACAGGCCTGCATGTTCTTCAGGAGACTAGATCTGCTTTGATCTGTATAAGTAGACTTCACAGGGTCCCGCACAGTTTTCAGGGCTGCTGGAGGTAGGGTTTCATATTCGGCCCCTTGACATTGTAGTCTCACTTTAAGGAGGTGGTGTTTCTCTTCTGTTTCAGTCTGCTGAGGAAACTGAAAAAGTAAGGAAACTTGAAGGAAGGGTGGCTTTATATCAGATTTTGCCCCATTTTTTATTTTATTTTTTTACCCCAGTTTTAGTATATTAATTTTGCTTGATGTCTCAGGCCTTACAATATAAATTGATATAATGAGCCAAGAGTATAAACTATTTTACTCATTAGCCTGGATTTATCATTAGCCTGGATAGACCATGTGAACTATGTACTTACTCCTGGGTCTCCTCATTCACCCTAACCCACACTCAGACTGAATTTTGGTTGTGTGGGCAATGCTTGGTTATCTGAGTGAAAGCCTGGGATGATCTTGTGTTTTCTCAGCTACCAGTTTGATGAAACTAACATTTCTCTGAGCCACTGTTTTGCTTTCTTCATAAAATAGATATAAGGATATTTTCTATTGTATCTATTTTTTTTGTTTTCTTCTTCTTCTTCTTCTTCTTCTTCTTCTTCTTCTTCTTCTTCTTCTTCTTCTTCTTCTTCTTCTTCTTCTGAACAAAGAAGTCACACTTTCTAACCTCGTATATCCTTATTCAAGGTCCCTTCCCCCTCCCACCACATCAGGTAATTCTTTCTTCTCCACACATCTCCATCAAATCCCTGGGCAGGCAGCAGGCAGTCCCATGGTCCCACTGCCCCAATATTGCTTTAGTCTCCAATCCTGGCAGACCCAGTTTTCTCCCCCCTCCCTCAAGAGTGAATCAGATGTTCCTCTAGGGGGAGTGGGATCCAAGGAGTCAGTCTGTATGTTTCAGATTCTAAGCTGTTCAGTGGTTGTGGTTTGCATCTTGGGCATGCTTTGCTTTTTTTCTTGTTTGTTTGTTTGTTTGTTTGTTTAGAGTCCACTAATAAGTGAGTACATCCCCTGCTTATCTTTCTGAGTTTGTGATACCTCGCTCAGGAGGGTATTCTTCAAATCCATCCATTTGCCTGCAAATTTTAGGATATCATTTTTTTCTTACTGCTGAGTAGTACTCCATTGTGTAGATGTACCACAGTTTGTTGATCCATTCTTCAGTTGAGGGACATCTAGGTTATTTCCAGGTTCTTGCTATTACAAATAATGCTGCTATGAACATAGTTGAGCTAATGCCTTTGGAGTTGACTGTGCATCTTTAGGGTATACACCCAGAAGTGGTATTGCTGGGTCCTTGGGGAGATTGATTCTCAATTTTCTGAGAAACCTCTATATTGTATTTCAAAGTGGCTAAACAAGCTTACACTCCCACCAACAATGGAGGAGTGTTCCCCTTGTTCCGCATCCTCTCCAGCATAGGCTGTCCTCTGTGTCTTTTATCTTAGCCAATTTAACAGGTGTTAGGTGGTATCTCAAAGTTGTTTTGATCTGCATTTCTCTGATGGCTAAAGATGATGAGCACTTTTTCAGGTGTCTTTCAGCCATTCGTAATTCTTCTGCTGAGAATTCCCTTTTTAGATCTGAACCCCATGTTTTGATTGGGTTATTCAAAGTTTTGGGCTCTAGATTCTTGAGTTCTTTAAATATTTTAGAGATCAGTCCTCTATCACTTGTAGGGTTGGTGAAAATCTTTTCTCATTCTGTAGGCTGGCGTTTTGTCCTATTGACAGTGTCCTTGGCTTTACAGAAGCTTCTTAGCTTCAGGCGATCCCACTTATTGATTGTTAGTCTTAGTGTCTGTGCCACTGGTGTTATATTTAGGAAGTGGTCATCTGTGCCAATTTGTAGAAGTGTATTTCCCACTTTCTTTTCTATCAAGTTTAAAGTGGCTGTGTTTATGTTTAAGTCTTTGATCCACTTGGATTTGAGTTTTGTGTAGGGTGACAGGCTCAGATCTATTTGCATTTTTCTACACACTTCCCTCCAGCTATGCCAACACCATTTGTTAAATATACTATCTTTTTTCCATTGAATATTTTGGGCCTCTTTGTCAAAGATCAGGTGTTCATAGGTTTTTGGGTTAATGTCTGGATCCTCAATTCTATTCCATTGATTCACAAGTCTGTTTTTATGCCAGTACCAGGCTGTTTTTATTACTGTAGCTCTATAGTATAACTTGAAGTCAGGGATGGTGATACCTCCTGAGGTTCTTTTGTTCAGTAAATTTTTTTGGCAATCCTGGCTTTCCTGTTGCCTATTATAAAAAAAAATAAGGATGTTCAAGGCAGAAATGAAGATTCAATAGCATTCCACATGTCCATACTCTAGCATCTTGAAAATTTCTATAACAGGAAGCCGATGTATGTATATTTCTTAAAAGTTGCTAGAAAATGTGAAGTTCTAAGATTTATTTGAACACTAAGAAAAAGAGTATTTACTTATTTGACAATTTGAAGGATATGCACTTGTAAGATTAGTGAGAAAGACTATGCTGAACATTTTTTTGGCTTTCCAGTTCTCCATCAGGCATGATAGAAGGAACTCCGCAGCTTCATGCACATGCGTGGAGAGTTTCCTCTACTTGCTTTGCACCTGTCCATGTTCCGATGGTGGACCCCTGTAATATCAATCAGCAGAACAGTAAGTCTTCCTTTCTACATGTAGACTTAGGGGAGATGTTACATATGTTACTGTAATTTTTATAATATTATGCCATGACTTTAAATTATGATTTACTCATTATAAGAGCACTGACATTCCTTATGTGTTTTCTGTTCGATCATATACCTAAATCCATGCCTTTTAAGTGCAACTGAGGCTATTTAAAAGAACTGAAAGCAACCCATTACTTTGCATTTAAAAATTCACACATAATGGGTATTTATAATTTTCTTTTACTTGAACACAGGCTGTGTTTTGGAGTTTTCAGATACTAGAAACCCGCTAACACTACTGATACAGTCTAAGGATGCTCAGCTTCAGTTTCATAGTGTGGTAACTCAAGTGCATCTCTGTTTATTCATACTCACAGCATTTATTAGAGTTTTATAAGCAAGGGCCCATAACTTAGTTTGGAAGCGCTGGAAAGAACACATAATATTGTTTCCAACACTGAAAAAGAAATTTGATGTTTTCAGCTTAATGAGGAGGATTGTTAATCTCCATTTCTCTTTTTAATATTAAGAGTAGACTGGAATCTTGGACTGTCTGATGTATTACTTTGAAGGCCCATTTCCATTTCCCTACATTCCATTCTGATATTTTAAAAAGAAGTTTACTTCTTCAACTAATCTTATTTGGTTTTTAATATCTCATTTCTCTAACATTGATGGTTTTCTTCTTGATACTGCAGTGGTTTTATTATTTATGTAATCACCATTTAAAGGTCTCAGTGGATAATTCCCCCCTGGCTGTGTTTTTATTGGCCTTCACTGTGTACCATGTTAACATATGTCATTATTCCTTTCACATTTGATGCCTTCTCTGGTATATACTTTAGAGATTTTCTTTTTTACTTTTGCTGTAAACTATGATTTCTTAAAAAATCCTGAACAGGAAAGTTAAGAAAGTGCCCCCCTCCACAAAAAAAGGGAAAATAGATAAAAAGACAGTAACTCTGAATAGGGTTCTGGATATTTTCTCACAAGAATTTTCTTGAGTTATCATTTATAAAACAATAAAACATTTTGATCTGCAATTTCTTAGAACACAAAAGAATGGTCTTCCCAGTACATCATTTTACACTTTTTGGATTCTGGGGGTTAGGGCTACGTCTTCTAACAGTGTACAGCCATCTGTTTAGATTAGGTATATATATTTAATGCAAAAAATAGCATGTAGGTAACAGGATTTTTATTATTAATAAATATACTTTATTAATCTGGGAGGAGTTGGAGAAGGACTGGGGAGGTAAATATGATCAAAATACACTGTGTATAATTCCTAAAGAATTAGTGAAAATGTTGTATTACGCATAAGTATACTTGATGTTCTCAACCAAACAAATTCATTATTGTTCCTTGAAAGTGAAAAATACCTGATGTCTGTCAGTCTCTCAGTGACAATGACAATACAAAGGCTGACTGATTTATATATATGAGGAAACCAAAGCATGTAAGCTACACTTTCATCAAGGAACCACATTCCTCACCCTTTGCCATCTTTCTGAAAGATATGAGTTCCCTGATCTCGTGGAACTTGTTTTCCATTCCTACACAAGATTGCATTTGGTCAGCAACTGATCTGAAGTTGTGATTGTAGGAGTCTACTTCAAATAATAGGATGACAGTTACGTCTCATAGCCTTCAAAATATATTTCATTCCCTAATTTCTGTTTATTGTTTGCCCCTTTCCATACATAGATTCATTAATAAAACAAAATGAGCCTCTCATGTTTGTCAGACATTGGACAATGCATCATACAGTTGTTGAATGATTGTGACATCTGCCTATTGTCCTGAGACTTCACTGTGATGTAATGATTGCCATTCCTGGGATAATTGTGTACAGACTTCTCATTGCATCCATTATCTGAACCACTTTTGTCATGGATGAAAGCCTGGGAATAACAATCCCAGTTCCTCACAGCAGGTTTCCTGTGGTGAACCTCAGGCTAGGGCTGACTGAGGCTATCGCTTTTGTCTTGCCCTTCTGTTGCTCATGTTATTCAGGCACACTGTTTTTTTGTCTAAAAGACAATTAAATAAGTAGTCAGTGCTGTTAACCTGAGTAAGTTGCTGGATGTATTGACTCTCATTTAAAGTAATGATACATTGCTAGGAGAGGGTGATATTTTGGGTAGTTTTGGTACCTCATTCTTAGAGTAATATCTGGCTTGCTATATGAAAGATTCATGGCTTCTTGTTCTGCTAGTTGGGTATGCAGCACACTGTGATGTCATCCACCAGGAGCTCTTTGCTCCTTGTCATGTCTACGTGAGCCCAGGGCTGTACTATCAGCTGTGCCGCCATGATGCATGCAAGTGTGGAAGCCCATGCCTGTGCAATGCTCTTGCCCACTATGCCTACCTGTGTGGCCAGCGCGGTGTGCCCATTGACTTCCGAGCTCAAATCTCATTCTGTGGTGAGTATGACAGTATGGACATATGATCAGGTAACTTTTTATAGGTTTATATTCATAATTGCCACTTTTAATTTTTAAGAGAGATGTCAATATTGTATGTAAATTATTTGAAATGTTATTATGGTGTGTAAGTACTGAAAATAAATGAATACTGAATTTGTTTAAACTAGATATATGGTTGTATGTAAATTATTTGAAATGTTATTATAGTGTGTAAGTACTGAAAATAAGTGAATACTGAATTTGTTTAAACTAGGTATATGGTGGATAAAAGAACTTAAAGCCTAGAGACTGAGTACTATAGTGTGCTTGTTTAGCATGTGGGAGACTCTTCACTTAAAGTCATGGAACTAGAAGAGAGAGGGTGGAGAAGAGGGAAAGGAAAACACATATACACACATACACAGAAAAGACACACACACAGAAGACACACACACATAGAAGACACACACACACGGAAGACACACACACACGGAAGACACACACACACACGGAAGACAGACACACACACACAGTCACACACACAGAGACACACAGACATACACATATACACACACAGACAAAGAGAGAACACTAATAATTTGGTTTATTATAAAGCTAAAATATGATTATGTGTCTTGAAAAAAGCATTAGAAAGAATTTGAATATTTAAAGATATTCTTATTCTGGAAATATCATATCTAAATCCTGAAGAATATGGAAAAAGATGAGGCTGTGACACAGATGATCCGTAGTTAAATTTGTACAATATGTGGTAAGCAGTTGCTAGTTCATGTTCTTGGACTCTAATACTTCTGATTATGAAGTCTGCTGTTCTGTTTAAGAGAAATTCTGTATGTTTCCTATAATTATTTTCCTGGTATAACTCTTGGCCTTTCTGTTTTTTTTTTCTTTTAGTAAGTTTACTGAAAACCGTTACAGTCATTGTTTACATACACCCTGCTATAAAAGAAGGGCTCAGGGCCTACGAAGCTGGAAATACTAGCCCTTAGGTCCTTCCTTTACACATCTGACCCGTGTTTTAGTCTCTCCTTCAATTGCAGCTTCTCATCTTTGAGACGTCAGCTTCCAGTTCTTCCAGTTTTTTGATGCTTTGGTTGTGAGCCTAACCTCTAATGGCTGAGCTATCTTTCCAGCCTGGCTCTTCAATGTCTTGGATTATAAGGGATTTTTTCCATTCCCACATGAGTAAAATCCAAGATCTAAGACAACCAGGATCAACAGTCCCTCCTCTGCTTCAAAGCTCTGTATTTTATTTCCCTCTTTACGTATGGTGTCTTGAATACTATCCACGTTTGTACAGAGAAAGTCACGTTATTATACATCTAACATAATTTATGTTTGAATCAGAATGGTTGAAGTGAATGCTTTAGTGCATTTTAAATTTTTGTTCACCTTAAATAAGCAAAAATTTTAAAAATAATATTTTTATGAATTATTTGCAAATTTCAGATGTCTTTTAACTTACTATTTTATTTTTGAGAAATTTACACATAAGTTTTCTATACCACTTCCACTCCATTTCCCCCTCCAACTTCTCCCATATCTCACCATTCTCTCTCAAAGTTATGACCTCTTCTGTAATTATTGCATATTTATGTTAAATACAACCTGCTGAACCTATTTAATATTGCTCATATGCATATGTTTTTAGGGCTGAATGCTTTGAATTAGACAACCTATCAGAGAAATATTTTTCTTTTTTCTTTGTTTACCTACCCATTCATTTATTACTTGATTTTATTATTGAATCTGTGATGAGTTCACTAATGCAAGGCAGTGTTTGCTGCATGATTTGTATCTCCTTTGCACCCGTGAGTGAACATCTGTGTCTATGCCTGGAGGATTCTTTCTTAAGTGACACTTGTTGGTCCACAGCCGTGGTGTGTCAGAAGGGCATGCTGTACCATCACTGTTCCTCATTCTGCCAGCGTTCCTGCACCTCTCTCTCCTCCCCAGAACAGTGTAAGGATGATTGTGCTGAAGGATGTAACTGTCCCGACGGCAAATTCTATGAGGATACGCTTAACTTCTGTGTGCCCATGTAAGTCACAGGAATGGCTTGACAACAGCAGATGGTGTCTGTTTTTATTCTGATAGGCCAAATGAACTGCTCTTGTGTCTTTAAATTGTGAAGTATCTTTTTCCATGTTTTATTATTTACTGTTACTTAATGTGGTGAGCTACTCACAGAAAGTTCTAGAAAGCATGAAGGATTCTACTAGTTAATCCTGCAGCTTCTTCTTACCTGTTTCCTCCACACCCCAATTACTAGCAAGGTTTACATTTTCCTGTCACATGAGTGACCACTACTACATGAATGGTAGGATTATAGTGTCTTTTGTCACTCAGAAAGTTCTTAGCCCTCACAGGAAGCAAAGACTTTGGTTTGCAAATAGAGTTAAAAGATACAGCAAACGCGTTTTCCTCAAATATATACAGTGACTTTTCTTGAGACTAAATGAACAATCCCAAACTATTTTGACTTCAAACTCTGTAGCTGCCCTATCTTGTTAGTTTCTGTCATCAGGACTGTGAATGGTGGCAGTCTACAGTGACCAATTGGAGAGCAAGGAGTCAACTGTCATTTCAGTCATATTAAGAAAAAATCTTTTTATTTACTTCGTCTTTCCTCTTATAGATATCACTGCCGGTGTCATTATAGGGGGAACATTTATCAGCCTGGGGAACTCATCCCAACACCCTCAGGATTATGGTAGGTGTCAATGACTATATTACTTACGTATATATCACGTTGGAATGTGGAATAGGAAATGACTGAGACATGCACTGGTGAATCAAAAGTCCTTTAATAGGTTTTGGTTCTTTAGTAGATGTTAGGAATGGGGTAGTGACTCAAACTACATCCTGAGGGCTTCTAGGTTCATAGTTCATCTACTGGCTCAAAAAATTAATTCTGGAATAGATATGAACAATAACATACATGAGATCACTTATCTCCTGATGTGTATCAAGCCTTATTCAGTAGCACTCCTACGATAACACCCATTCAAGATATAACCTGTCTACTAAAAATACAGCCATATTCATATAGCAGCTATTCCTATCTCCTAGCATTCTCCTTTTAGTAGCGGGTGCTCACAGCTGATCCTCATATATAGATAATGACAGCAATAATAGCACATACAGAACTAAGTGTTTTCGATTGTCGTGGAAATGTACTGGGCATGCTATATTTATTATTAATTAAGCATGTAAGACTATAATGGCAAGAAAAAGAGTCTGCCATTTCATTCCAATTTATACAGAAACAGAATGAGGCACATGTTAAGCTATTTGATAAATAACGTTGGGTTTTATGCCCAGGCACCTGGCTTGGCAGTGTTTGTGCTATTGCAGACCTTGCCTCATAGCTCATTTTGTATCAACAGTAAACTATCATTCACACTCAACTTACCTTTATAATTATTTCCATCTCCTACCCACCTCCTAATTAAAACACAAAGAAACCATTCCTCTTTTCTTGTGCAGATTGTCTACAGTTTCCCAAGCCAGCAGAATCTGAGGATCATTATAACTCCTTTCTTATGCTTAACACACTCAGCCTTAAAAATTCTTACAATTTTGGATTTAACTTGATTTTATTTTTTTCATATAGATGAAATCCATTCTTTCCTTCCCACCCCGGTGCCTGTATAATGACACTCATTTTTTCTTTCTTACATCTTTCTAAAAATTGTCTTTGCTTTACGTTGCTATAACAAAATATCAGAGGTTGTACACTTTACAAAGGTTTATATAGCTCAATGTTAGTGGAGTCCAAGAACATTGGGCCACAGGGAAGAGAGAACCAAGGGAACCTATGCTCACAATAACCACCCTTGTAAACAATCCAGTTCTGAGAGACTAATAATCATTCACTCCAGGTAGCAAACATGCTTACCTTTTTAAGAAGCACTTTCATATGACCAAATCAATTTGCGCCTTAAGCCTTCCTCTTAAAAATCTCACCTTCTAACAGCATCACCATGGAGACCAATCCTTAACACAAATTTTAAATGAATAAACTCTAGCAAAACTGTCAAATATTGGCCTCTTTCCAAGTGTTGGAAGAGCCTTTTTTGAATTTAATATCCTCAATATTGTTTATTTAAATTAAAATCTATCCTTTCTTAGTGCCAAAATAAAGCTAATTAGCATTGTGACCTTATTTGCTTCCCTGACAAATGCCTCTGACCCAGGAGAAGTATGCTAAAAAGACCTGGCTGTCACAGTTCCTCCATGGTATTTGCAGTATGAATGAATAAATCTCTGCATGACATTCTATTGCAAAAAATGTGGGCATGTGGTTTTCTTGTGATATGACCCTTTATATGTCAGTTTCTCCATTTTGCAAGTATAGAACACATGGTTGCTCTGAAGCCAGAGGGAAATCTGCTGGGATTACTTAGGGCTGGCCTTTGTTGCTATTACATTATTTTCTTAAGGAATTTTCAAGGTTTATATGTCTGTATATACTTTTCCTCTTAATGTCACAATCAATCACATGGTACTTGTGACTCAATTAATTCATCTTCAGTGAGCTGCACCAGGATGATTGTCTTAACATTCTCACTGACCATCTCACTTCTGTTTTTAAGACTATTTAAAGACTTGGGTTGCTCAGCTCAGGAAAAAAATAATCGTAACACTAGAGCAGGGTCTGGTTTTACCTCTTTTGCCCACTTTATCTTCTGGCACCTAATTAAGTAAAACAGTATTTTGTGTCTTGTAATTTATATATTTCCACTGAGCATTAGAATCTTCCTCTCTGATCTAAGTTATAACCCCTGTTCATTCTTTAATTGCTCAGGGTTTATTACCTCTGACTACCCAAATGTCAATTATGAACAGATTTTTAATTTTTTAATGTTTTTTCTCCTAGATTTTAAATGTATTCTTATTTTGTGTGTGTCACATTGTATAAATCAATTGTATATTTTATCCTGTTACAAGAATATAAACACTTTGGGCTTATATTAACATTACTATGGTGTTTTTAATCCTCTGGTCTCTTAGTATTTGATAAAATATGTCACAATGAAGTATCTGTAAAAGCTGGACTGAAGGCAATAATTTATTTGTATAAAGTCTGAGGTTTGAGTCTATAAATTAACAGTTTCTTTACTTTTAGCCAGTGTTCAAATGGGACAGTGAAATGTGATGAGCCATCAACACCCTCTACTGGTGAGTTCCACATAAATACTGTACTGTGGAGCATGTATCTCAAATACTGCACCATACTCTTCTGATAGAAGGCATCCAGTCCCTCCCAGTCTTTCTTACCCAAGCACAGGCAGATAGTAATATTATGCAGTCAGTACAGTGTTCAAATAATTTCTGACTCTTTTTTTACATTAAGAATTAGAGTTTTTAAAAGACAGTTGGTAGTAAGCATATAAGGCTTCTTGGAGCAGGGGTTCACAACCTTCCTTTAATTAAATGCTGGGACCCTTTAATACTGTTCCTCATGTTGTGGTGACCCCCCACCCATAAAATTATTTTTGTTGCTTTTTTATAAATATATTTTTTCTTTTGTTATGAATCATAATGTAAATATTTTTTGGAGAGAGTTGCCAATGGAGTTATGACCCTCAGGTTGAGAACTCCTCATCTAGCAACACAGATGGTCAGCTGGGGCATGTAACCTTTATACTGTCTACCCCAGCACCACCACAGGTAGTCAAAAGGCTTTAGGGATGTAACCTGCATTGTGGTTGTACACAGTTAGGGTTAAGGTTAGGGTTAGAGTTAGGGTTAGGGTTAACGTTAGGGTTAGACATTAGGTTCTGAATGTCTACCAATGGCCAAGGTAATGCCAAGTGCATCTGGGTCTGAGGTATGTCTGCATAGCATGGTTCTAGGATTAGTTGCAATGAATTAAAAATGGCATAGAATATGGGCACAATGGCACATTCCTATAGTCCAATACTGAGCAAGTGGAGGCAAGGCAATGCAGATTTCAACGCCAGATTCACCTATGTTGACTTAGAAGCAATCATGGCTTATGCAAGACTCTGTTATAAAAATAAAAAATAGAAACAATATGTTTATAAAATATATCAACTGACACTTCTTTTAGAGGCTACTTTATGTATGCATCCTAAAGATCTTCAAATTAGAAGACTGTGTAAATCTGTATATTTGTCAGAGGAAGAAATAACCTCAGATTTTCAGTGACTACAGAAAATTTCTGGGCAAATGACTGTTCTTGGTTTTTATTCTGTTAGATTGAGGCTCTGTTACTTATTTGAATATCCAACTATATATCATTATAAAAATCATCTTTGAGCCAAGCATAGTGGCACAAATCTATACTCCCAGTGAAATAGGCTAACGCAGAGGTAGGAATTACAGACCAAGCTGGGCTTGATAGTAAAACGTTGCCTTTTAGAACACAAAATAAAATAATAAGATGTCTTTTGAATTTATAAGTTGTAGATTTACTTCGTCAGAATTTAGGTCGGTCTGAGACTTCTTTACAGGTCATGCTATTGGGCCTCACATTTAGCACAGTAGCTACTGGAAATCCTCACTATGTGCCTCGTATTTCAAGGTAGTTCATAATTAAAGCAAGGATGCCCATATAGCCTCCTTTTTAATGGAGTTCTCATGATTCTGTCCCTCTGGTGCTACATAACTGTCTATTTGATTCTTGACAAACCCAAAGCCTTCTGGAGAAATAGCAAGTCCTTGTCATGCTTCTCTAACAGTGGGCTCTTTCTCACTTTACAGTATAGTAAACTCATGCAAATAATTATTCATAAGCTATGCAAGGTCAAGAAGTAACACACATGTACTATGGCTTTGTAAATGTTGAAATACAGTTTTTTCTCTTTTTTATTATGAATAAAGAAGTCACATTTTCTACCCGTGTCCCTTCCCCCTCCTACCACATCAGGTCACTCTCTCTTCTCTACATAGTTTTAAGCTTTTAGTGTGTTTGAATTAATCAACATACCCCATTTTTATACTTCAAGAAATTACATGCTAGTTTGTTGTAAGAGTTTCTGGCCTGGCCTAGCCTTGAGATCTGGACCAGCAGTCCCAAATAATCATACAAACTCATACATTAATTTCATGCTCATTGGCCTATGGCTCAGGCATATAACTTGCTATCTCTTACTCTTAAACTAACCCATGATTAACCAAGTGACTTAGTATCTTATATCAGGGCAGCATTTTTGTCTTCTTTCCTCTGTGTCTGCCTGGTATCTCTGCTCTGCTCTTTCTTCTCCCAGAGTTTTCTTAGTCTGGAAACCCCACCCACACTTCCTGTCTGCCTTCTGGCCAATCAGCATTTTATTAAATCAGTAGGAGGGACAAACATTTACAATGTACAAGAGTATAATTCCACAGCACTAGTTACTTACTAAAATGCCAGAAAAGGTGGCTAAAATTTTCAAGTCCAAAAAGCTTCTGGAAATTTTGATGAGTGGACAGACTCTGGCTAGGTAATGTTGATAAGCTGATCAACTCAAGGCTCATGAAATGTGGGCATCCTCTAATTATAGCAGTGACCTGGTCTAGGTCTATGGCTTTTGTCTGGATGGTTTGCGCATAAGATTGTGCAGCAAATACAAAGTTAAAGCTATGTCATCCATGTTTCTATCTGAAGCCCACGTGTGCCCAGAAGGGAAGGAATATTTTGACTGCAGGTTTCCTGACCCTGAATTACCAGCTGGTGGTATAAATTGTGAGACCACATGTGCAAACCTGGCCATGAACTTCACCTGTGCTCCATCCTCACCCTGCATAAGTGGCTGTGTTTGTGCTTCAGGGTGAGTTCTCTTGTCTTGCTAATACAATCATTCAAGACTTACAGGAAAAGTTAGGTCTCTTGAAAATATTACTGGGGCCAGCTAGATGGTTCAGTGGTTAATAGAGCTTGCCTTGCCCTGGAACCCACATTGAGGCGGAAAGAAAGCAGATTCCATATTCAAAGCATGACACTACTAGGATCATGAATGCACATCGCATACATGCAAACACATACATACACTTACTTAAAAATAGTTTAAAATTATTCTTTATAAGAATAGCCAATTTTTTTTTTTGTTTTGACCAGTGGCTAACTTTGAGTTGGTAGCTACCAGACTATTGTAACTGTGTTGCTTAGCTAATTTAATATTGTGCAATATAACTGGAGTCATGAACCAAAGGAATGAAGGAACACATTTTAAGATAAGGTTGGGATTTCTCCCCTTTCCTCTATGAAAAATGACTAGTCAGTCACCTTCACTAACGGCACTATTTAGGTGCATATTATATATGTACATATATAAACATATATATACACACATTCCATTGATGCAGTGATTCTCATTGACATTAATTTGTAATAATGAAGGCAACTGATTTAATTATAAACATTGCAGGAAACTACATTGAGGCTGAACAGTGGGTTGTTTTTAAGTGGGCACTCTGACCTCATTTACAATAGAGCTCAAATTCCAGCATGCCACTGTTAATGGGATGATTTTTCTACACATTTCTCTCAAGCCCCAACTAGGTAGACACTGTAATATCTGTAAGATATTGTAAGATAAGTGTGTTCAGAGTGTGTTCAATATATATGAATCACTTTTAAATTGCAGGCTACTCTTCATACATTTCCTTCAGTTGTAGAAATATTGTGTACTTGTAACAGACATCGAATCTGGAGGCTGTTAGCTTCCTTGCAATTGCTCATTATAATCACTTTTCCCAGGCTCTTGCTTGTCTAATGATGAATAGGGG
Source organism: Sigmodon hispidus (assembly GCA_004025045.1). Classification (NCBI taxonomy): domain Eukaryota; kingdom Metazoa; phylum Chordata; class Mammalia; order Rodentia; family Cricetidae; genus Sigmodon; species Sigmodon hispidus. Next base: position 19,974 of record PVIH01019118.1, on the reverse strand, counting down.
GAGGGCCATCTCAGGTAAACAGGTCATTCATTCTTCCTCAATGAACACGTTCCACAAAGACATTCCCGGGATCGACTCATAAGAAGCAAGAGAGCATAGCGGGGAGAGGTCTTGTAGTTTGCCTCCCAAGAGAATCACCTTTGTCTAAATGGCTCCACAGGGCCAGGTGTCTGGGAAAGGTAACAATCTGTTTAGAGAAGAAGGGCACATGAGCAAGAGGAAGAAGGCCACACTAGACAGGAGCCCAACACTTGAGGAAAATAAAGATTAGGTGGAAATCAGGCCCTAGAACAAACGAGTGAGGAAAACAATTTGTCTGAAGGACAAGGCAAAGAGAAATATTTTTTTCGTGGTCAAATAATTAAAATCTGCAACATTGCTTGATCTCTTTGATGTCGACTGTAGAAATGCATGGCTGATTAAAGTCATATCTAAATTATATTTCAGTGTTTGACACTGTTTAGTATTACCTTTGACTTTCAGTTCAAACTTGACATTTATTTCCTGAATAATCTTATTAAGAAACATAGAGAACTACCATCCTTCCTTCCTTAGTTGTATTAAAGTAGGTAGAGCTAGAATCAACTGCGATGCTCCTGGCTCAGAAAACAAAGAACAGAATTACTTCTAGTAAAAAGCTGATGATGGTAATTATTGTCTCTTTAGTGTGACCTTTTCTGGCTCCCGCTGAGACAATACCTTAGTGTATCATGTATTTTTCCAGAGATCCTCAGGGTCAGTGGCTATAAAATGTCTACATGGACCTAGTTTAGAAATCACTGCACTGAAGTAATGCAAAAATACAGAAAAAGTCAATATAAATGGCTTCAAATATTGGACTTCTTTATTAAATAACCTCGGGGCAAGTTTCTCAGTTTCAATTTCTTTTAAAAATGAGTGCAGTGGTATTTGTTTCTTGGGTGACTGTGTACATCATAGCATACCAGTTACATGGTAGGGGTCCAGTCAGTGTTTATTATATGCTCCCCTTCCAGCCAATCAAAAAGATACAAAAGTAACCATGTTTTCCTTCTCCCTCTCCCAGTTTTTGGTCAGGTATGAAAAAGTCATCAGTCATTCATGTAACTACTTAAGACTATTGCTTTGTCTGGATCTACAGAGATTGTGGTCCATTTGACTGAAACAACTAAGGTTTTTGAAAGAGCATTTTGGGAAGGAGGATTGGGAAGATGCATTAATATGCATGTATAAGATGAAAATAATTTATCATAGTGCATTGTCCTTAGGCTAAAATGAGTCTGTGACATATTTGAAGATAATGCTTGTGTAAGAGTAAACCAAGATATTTGCATTTGTTATTGGGGTCTTTATCACCGCAGCTAATTAAATATTTGGTTCACTGTGATTAATCCTCTATAAACAGTGCTCACAGATTGTTAAATACTGAAGCTAGTGCAAAAGTTAGGGACACAGAAGACTGACAGAAAATAATAAAAAAGTGAGACTTAAATGATGAGAAGAATGTTACAAAAAGAACCAAGTTTTAAAGTCAAGAAGATGACAAATTTGGTAAAGTGAGTGAGCGTGTGGAACCTAGGGAATAGCTGATCTCTAAGAAAGAAACTGAACTGGACAATACACCATTTACATACATACGTGTCTTTATTCATTCTTTCTCTCCAAAGGAGTTTATTTCATGGCTAAGTGTTGACACCTATCATTGTTCCCTGAGTAGAGTTCAAGGTCTAACAGGCTGTATATACTGATAATAAAACACTATACTATACACAAAGAGCTGTGAGGACAACAGGTCTAAAAGCACATGTGGTTATTTTTGATGAAGAAATATGAGGAATTCAGGATTTAAACTTTGATGATAATTTTTTATTGTTCTGGGAATGGAATCCAGGGTTTTATACAGCTAGGCAACTTAATAAATTCTCAGTCCCTCAGCCTTATGCTTTATAACATTGAATTTCGGCATTTTAAAGAAAATTCATAAAAATGCATTCTAGATAATTTAATAATAGCCTCAGCCTTATGTTTTATGTTTTTTTTTTGAAATTTTAATATTTTATTTAATGGAAAAGTCAAAGTAACAAGGATCATTTGCTGATTACATTTTTGGTATTTTAATTGGTATGTTTTATGTTTTATAAGGCTTTGAATTGCAGCATTTAAAAAATTCATAAAAATGCATTCTATATATTTTAGTAATAGTTCATTTAGGTCATTTGTTTGTTATTCAAATTACTTAATCATTTAGGTATACAAATATTGATATTAATTATCAAGGTTCACTTACATGTTACATTTTAGTAACTTGGTTATATATTTAAATAGTATTTAAAATACTGCCATTATGTTTATTATTATAACACTTGTTAATTATTTCAATTTATATACATTATTTTTGAAAAAAATTAATGCTATTGAAAAATCATATTTATAATGAGTGTATTGGAATATATATGTAATTTATACAATATAGATTTATTTAATCTTAATATCAAAATATTTTATAGCACACTATTTCCTCCAATATTATAAATTTATAAATATTACAAATTTAATATTAATATTAAATCATATGTACTAAACATTCTATAGTTTTAGATATCTTAGTTTTTTTCTATGATAATTTTTATAAGGGAGTAATGCTTCAAAGAAGACATTGAAAACAGCATATTCATTATAAAGGAACTTGAAATACTTGATATATTTTTATTTAAATACACCTAAATCAAACTGTCATGATTTTATCTTAGCACTGAGAAACAAGCTTGTTTGCTCTCTAAATCCTTTAGCAGAAAGCATTCCTGATGTCATCATTTACTGTTTACCAGGGAACGTTAGACAACACAGCCTCTTTCAGTAGCTAGTAGTGACAACCGGATCACCTATTTTCTCTTCAAATGTGCTTTTTCTAGAACAGCTCACCATGTTACACATATATGCGTCTGTTTTATATTTATTGTCCTTTAAAACAAAAGGTCATATCCTATCTGATCATGTACTTGGCATTTAGTTGATACTGTGATACACAACGACCTTGTGGGGGAAACAGGAAAGACCAGATTCAGTTTCTATGCAAACATGGTGTTGAACATGATAAAATATAGACGACTGCAAGCCTGCCTGACACTTGCATGTTTTTCTAATCATGTTACCTTTTCATATGGAAGAATGGCAGAGCATAAAGGAAGGTGCTATGTCCCTGAAAGCTGTCCCTGCATCTGGAAAGACTGGGAATATGTCTCTGGGGAAGTCATCTCTACACCATGTTATACTTGGTAAGGACAGCCATTTATTCCCTGGAAATTTTCCTCATCAATTGTATTCATTTAAGTCATTTTACTGACATGATTTGTTGCACATATTGGAACTGGAGATCATTGGGAGCTGAATAGCTAATTTCTATGAAGGGACAATGGCATTTTTTAAATGCTTATTTGTTAGTCTAGAAGTCTGAAATATGACAATTTGGCAACAATAGGAGAAACATCACAAAGCTGTAAGAAAATGCTAAATCTTACAAAGAGAAGGTCTTATTTGATAGATTACTGTTTGGCACCTGGTTGAGCTACTGGTCCAGCTGAAAAGGGGGAGGAGAGACTTCTAATCTGATTCCCAGTTCCAGGGAATCCAATACCCACCTCTAGCCTTCACAGGCACTATTCACACATATAGTACACAGAAATACATACAAGCAAAACAGCCATATAAAATAAAAATACTAATTTGAATCTAGTTTCTCCATAAGATAATGCTTGTTTATTTTTTTTTCTTCTTTTTTTTTTAAGTGTTTGTCGGCGGGGGATGTTTAATTGCACATATTACCCATGTCCTGCAGTGTGCACAGTATATGGGGACCGGCACTATTATTCCTTTGATGGGTTGGAATATGACTACATCAGTGATTGCCAGGTGTTTTTGATAAAGGTTGGTCATAATTTCTTTTTGTTTGGACTTGCATAACGACATTAGTTTTTAACCACTAACAAAACTTATGAAAGTCAGTAATTTTCAACTTATTTCTTCACCTTTAAACTCATCTTAAGTTTTTATATTCATAAGGAATAGACTAGTTTTTCAGCCCCATGCTTTTTGCCTTGCTGCGAAATGAAGATGATTAAATCTAGCTCCAAGGTTAGAAAGGGCATCATTACACAGTAATTACTTATTAAATACAATTATTTAAATTATTATTAGCTTGATGTGATGAATATACATATAATGCATTAAACCATATATTTTATTTTATGGACATTAAAAACCAAGAGAGATTATTTTTGTTTCTAGAAATGCTATTTTAATGGTGTCCTTTGGCAAATTCCTGGATTTGTATATCAGTGAAAATCTTAAAATTTCTCTTATGTATAAAGTGTATAGATAACCTATATGCATAGTTTGTTACCCCACCACTGGTCCCAGAATTAAATTTCTAAGTGGAAAAAAAAGTAACCATTCCAGTCGAATCACACAAGAACAATGAAATTAACACTATCCACCAGCAAATAAATATGTTAGTTTTCTGGGCATAGCTTTTATGTGACATTATGCTTATGTGTGATCCCAGCCTATCAGTCTTTCTCTAGAAAATAGAGTAATAAGGTCCATTTTGAACAGTTCTACAAAGTAAAAATAAGATAAACCTTAATGAAGCTTTTGCTTCTATACTAACGACCCAAAGTGACCTGTGAGTATTTGTCTCACAAGTACCATAAGTATCATTGAATTCCCATCCTCAAAAGGTGCTGCCCTTTCTGAATGTTCTCAAGTTTCTTATAGAAAAACATTTGGTATTATAATTATGCCATTTGTCAAATACTTTCTATTTTTTAGTTTTTCATTTTCGAGATCTTATACATGAGTACTGAATTTACATAATTTTTATCTTGCCCTCTCTGCTTAAGTCTCTCTCATGTTCCTCTTCACTGTCTGAAACTTACTACCTTTTATTTAACTAGCTGCTACACACATATACATACAGCTTGCTGAGTTCATTTAATGTTACTTATATGTTTATATATCCTTACAGCTGGATAAAGTATCATGGGGCTCTTCCCTAGATAAGACGGCTTCTCCCTGTAGACCTTTATCTAGGGGTAGGATCTAGTGAGGTTTATACCATAGTTCTTCAATTGTCTTGTCAGCGATCTGCAGGTTTTATTTCGGTAGCAGCAGTTTTGAGAGTTCATGTGGGCAGGTTTGCTGTCATATACAGAGGACAGCATTTCACAGCTTTAGGTGTCTTGATCCTCTCGCTCTACAATCTCTTCACTCCCTCTTGCAGTGATTCCTGACCTTCAGGCATGGGGGTTGTGTTGTAGATCTATTGGTTGATGTTGGACAACCCCTGGTCATTTGTTCTCTATAGTTTGATCATTTATGGCTTTCTGTAATGATCTCTGTCTACAGCAAAAACAGCTTCTCTGATGAGGAATGGGACCTACATCTATCTGTGGGCATGACGATACATATTTCAAATGCAGCTAGAAATCTGATTTAGGAAACTGGTGGTAATATGTTTTCCTCTATTCCATGGCCTCACTAGGCACTTGTAGCTGGCAAGTTTTACAGTACCAGGCATGAACTCCCACCTATTTGGTGTGCCTTAAGTCCAATTTACATAATTTCTACCCCCAAGCTGTTGGTTACCTCTAAAATATAAGAGCCATTATTGTACCCTTGGGATATCTTATGGTGGTCACTGCTGTTTATATATAGGCTTTATATTTGGTTGGCTTTCTTCCTTTACAATTTTAATACAAACTGTGGATGCTATATGTGCTGGTCATTTTTATGACAACTTGACACAACCTAAAGTCATCTGAGAGGAGAGTGCTTCAGTTGAGAAAGTGCTTTCATAAGATTGGGCTATTGGCAAGACTATGGGGCATTTTCTTTATTATTGATTGATGAAGAAATGCCCAGAAAATTGTAGGTGGTGTGAACTCTGGGCCATTGGTCCTGAGTTCTATAAGAAAGCAGGCTAAGCAAGCCATAATGAGCAAGCCAATAAGCAGCTCCCTCCCTTTTATGGCTTCAGCATCAGCTCCCACCTTCATGTTCTTGCCCTATGTGAGTTCCTGTCCTGACTTCCTTCAGTGATGAACAGTGATGTGGAAGTGTAAGCCAAGGAAACCTTTTCCTTCCCAGGTTATTTTTGGTCATGGTGTTTCATCACAGCAGAGAAACCTCAGGGCACTATGACTTCTAGGTCACTTTCAGTGCAATTCTACCAACCCTGTGTCTAAAGTGTGTAGTGTCTTCAGCAACAGGATCTTGCCTTCAAGGACTGAGAGGCAACCAAGGGCCACATCAGTCATCTTTATTATTTATGGAGTCCTGTAATCTTCTAACCAGTAATTCACATTCCTTTGTGTTGTTGCCTCCCTGTGACCCAGTTCCTGGCTTCCCAATTCTTCTTCATAGTACTAGTGTTCTATCATTTTGTTTCTTCAGCATCTGCTCACCCAACCATCACGGTTTGTTTTTTACTCTCTTGATATCCACAGTTACTCCAGAATAGTTAATATATGTAAGATATAGTTATAACTATATATATGTTATATACACTTACTATATATAATATATAATGTGTATGTATACATTTTATATATAAATGTTCTATATAGTTATAAATATATATATATGTTATATACACTTACTATATATAATATATAATGTGTATGTATACATTTTATATATAAATGTTCTATATAGTTATAAATATATATATAAAACACTTGTCAGTTTCTGACCTAATATTAGAGCAAATAAAGTCTCATTCATAAAGTCTTTTTCTACACCTTGATCTTGTAAGGCAATACCTATGTTTTTTTCAACAGTTCCAGGTTGAAAGTTTCATATTGAGGTCTTTGATCAATATGGAATTAAATTTTTTGTTCAGGGTGATAGGTATGGTTTTAAGCTAATTCTTCTACATATGAATATTCAGTTTTCCCAGCCCGTTGTTAAAGATACTATCTTTGTTACAGTGTGCATTTTTGTCAAATATCAGAAAGCTGTAGTTATATGCACTCATATTTAGGTCTTCTATTTTCCTCCATTTGCCTACATGTCTGTTTTTGTAACAGTACCATGCTGCTTTTATTACTATAGGTCTGTAATATAGTAGCTTAAAATCTTGTCTGGTAATCCCTCCAGCATTGATTTATTCCCCCAGTCTTGCTTTGGATATTTAAGGTCTTACATGGTTCCATATGAAGTTTAAGATTTTTTTTTTAAATTCTGTGAAGAATGTTACAGAGATCTTTATTGGTATTACATTAAATCTAAAAATTACTTTTGGTAGACTTCATTTGTTTATTTTTTAACATTATTATTATTATTATTATGAACAAAGAAGTCACACTTTCTATCCTTGTATATCCTTATTCAAGGTCCCTTGCCCCTCTCACCACATCAGGTCATTCTTTCTTCTCCACAAATCCCCATCCCATCCCTGGGCAGGATGCAGGCAGTCCCATGGTCCCACTGCCCCAATATTGCTTAGTTCAGTCTCCACTCATGGGAGATGCAGTTTTCTCCTCCCAACCTCAAGACTGAGTCAGGTGTTCCTCTAGGGGGAGTGGGATTCAAGGTGTCAGTCCAGGGTGTTTCTGATCCCAAGCTGTTCAGTGGTTGTGGTTTGCAGCTTGGGCATGCTTTGCTTTTATCTTTTTTGTTTGTTTGTTTGTTTGTTTAGAGTCCACTAATAAGTGAGTACATCCCCTGGATATCTTTCTGAGTTTGTGATACCTCGCTCAGGAGAGTATTCTCCAAGTCCATCCATTTGCCTGCGAATTTTAAGATATCATTTTTTCTTACTGCTGAGTAGTATTCCATTGTGTAGATGTACCACAGTTTGTTAATCCATTCTTCAGTTGAGGGACATCTAGGTTATTTCCAGGTTCTTGCTATTACAAATAACGCTGCTATGAACATAGTTGAGCTAATGCCTTTGGGGTGTGACTGTGCATATTTAGGGTATAACTCAGAAGTGATATTGCTGGATCCTTGGGGAGATTGATTCTCAATTTTCTGAGAAACTGCCATACTGCATTCCAAAGTGGCTGAACAAGCTTACACTCCCACCAACAATGGAGGAGTGTTCCCCTTGTTCTGCATCCTCTCCAGCATAGGCTGTCCTCTGTGTCTTTTATCTTAGCCAATTTAACAGGTGTTAGGTGGTATCTAAAAGTTGTTTTGATCTGCATTTCTCTGATGGATAAAGATGATGAGCACTTTTTCAGGTGTCTTTCAGCCATCCGTAATTCTTCTGCTGAGAATTCCCTTTTTAGATCTGAACCCCATGTTTTGATTGGGTTATTCAAAGTTTTGGGCTCTAGATTCTTGAGTTCTTTAAATATTTTAGAGATCAGTCCTCTATCACTTGTAGGGTTGGTGAAAATCTTTTCCCATTCTGTAGGCTGTCATTTTGTCCTATAGACAGTGTCCTTGGCTTTACAGAAGCTTCTTAGCTTCAGGAGATCCCACTTATTGATTGTTAGTCTTAGTGTCTGTGCCACTGGTGTTATATTTAGGAAGTGGCCACCTGTGCCAATTTGTAGAAGTGTATTTCCCACTTTCTTTTCTATCAGGTTTAAAGTGTCTGGGTTTATGTTGAGGTCTTTGATCCACTTGGATTTGAGTTTTGTGTAGGGTGACAGGCTCAGATCTATTTGCATTTTTCTACACACTTCCATCCAGCTATGCCAACACCATTTGTTAAATATACTATCTTTTTTCCATTGAATATTTTGAGCCTCTTTGTCAAAAATCAGGTGTTCATAGGTTTTTGGTTTAATGTCTAGATCCTCAATTCTATTCCATTGGTCCACAAGTCTGTTTTTATGCCAGTACCAGGCTGTTTTTATTACTGTAGCTCTATAGTATAGCTTGAAGTCAGGGATGGTGATACCTCCTGAGGTTCTTGAGTAAAATTGTTTTGGCAATCCTGGATTTCCTGCTATTCCAAATGAAATTGAGTATTGTTCTTTCAAGGTCCAAAAAATATTGTGTTGGGATTTTGATGGGCAGTGTATTGAAACTGTAGATTGCCTTTGGTATAATTGCCATTTTTACTATGCTGTTCCTACCTATCCAGGAACATGGGAGAGCTTTCCATTTTTTGATATCCTCTTCAATTTCTTTCTTCAGTGATTTAAAATTTTTGTCAAATAGGTCTGTTACTTCTTTGGTTATAGTTACTCCAAGGTATTTAATACTATTTGCAGCTGTTATGAAGGGTAATATTTCCCTTATTTCTTTTTCAGCTCTTCTATCTTTAGTGTATAGAATGGCTACTGATTTCTTTGAGTTAATCTTGTATCCTGTTACATTGCTGAAGGTGTTTATCAACCATAGCAGTTCCTTGGACAAATTTTGTGGGTCACTTATGTATACAATCATATCATCTGCAAATAGAGATAGCTTCACTTCTTCTTTTCCAATTTATATCCCCTTAATCTCTTTTTGTTCCCTTATTGCTTTAGCTAAAACTTCGAGAACTATATTGAATAGATAAGGGGAAAGAGGACATCCTTGTCTAGTTCCTGATTTTCGTGGGATTGCTTTGAGTTTTTCTCCATTAAGTTTAATACTGGTTGTCAGCTTCTTGTAAATTGCCTTTATTATATTTAGGTATTCTCCCTGTATTCCTGATCTCTCCAAGGCTTTAATCATAAAGGACTGTTGGATTTTGTCAAAGGCTTTTTCAGCATCTAAGGATATGATCATGTGGTTTTGTTCCTTTAGTTTGTTTATATGATGGATAACGTTTACAGCTTTTCATATGTTACACCAGCCCTGCATTTTTGGGATGAAGCCTACTTGGTCGCGGTGGATGATATTTTTTATATATTGTTTGTTGTATATGGTTTGCCAAAATTTTGTTGATAACTTTAGCATCAATATTCATGAGGGAAATTGGTCTGTAATTCTCCTTTGTTGTGTCTTTGAGTGGCTTGGGTATTAGGGTAATTGTGGCCTCATAAAAGGAATTTGGCAGTATTCCTTCAGTTTCTACTGTGTGAAATAGTTTGAAGAGTAAAGGTAGTAATTCTTCTTTGAATGTCTGGTAGAATTCTGCACTGAAAACATCCTGACCAGGGCTTTCATTTTTGGGGAGGCTTTTTTTTCCTTCTTTATTTTGTATTTATCAAAAAAAACAGTAAAAAAAAATTTAAAATGTGGAAGAGTTAACAATAACTATACAGAGGATAAGAATCATAAGCATGGCTTATCAAGGGTGGAAATACAAATAAGATTGCTATACATGTATTTTCTTTGTGTTCAGCTTTCCCTCTGAATTTTTTTTTCCATCCCTATATATCCTTATTCAAGGTCTCTTCCCCCTCCCACCACATCTGGTCATTTTTCTTCTCTGCAACTCCCCATCCCCTCCCTTGGCAGGGAGCAGACAGTCCTATGGTCCCACTGACCCAATAATGCTTGGATCAGTCTCCACTCCTGGCCAAATCCAGTTCTGTCCACCCTCCCTCAAGAGTGAGTCAGGTGTTCCTATAGTTGGACTGGGGTTGAAGGGTCAGTCCAGGGTGTTTCTGATCTCAAGCTGTTCGGTGGTTGTGGTTTGCCGCTTGGGCATGTTTGGCTTTTTTTCTTATTTGTTTGTTTAGAGACCACTAGTGAGTGAGTACATCCCCTGCTTATCTCTCTGAGTTTGTGATACCTCGCTCAGGAGGATATTCTCCAAATCCATCCATTTGCCTGCGAATTTTAGGATATCATTTTTTCTTACTGCTGAGTAGTATTCCATTGTATAGATGTACCACAGTTTGTTCATCCATTCTTCAGTTGAGGGACATCTAGGTTGTTTCCAGGTTCTTGCTATTACAAATAATGCTGCTATGAACATAGTTGAGCTAATACCTTTGGAGTGTGAATGTGCATCTTTAGAGTATACACCCAGAAGTGGTATTGCTGGGTCCTTGGGGAGATTGATTCTCAATTTTCTGAGAAATCTCTATATTGTATTCCAAAGTGGCTGAACAAGCTTACAGTCCCACCAACAATGGAGGAGTGTTCTTTGGGGAGGCTTTTAATGACAGCTTCAATTTCCTTAAGGGTTATAGTCCTGTTTAGGTAATTAATCTGATCTTCATTTAATTTTGGTAGATGGTACCTGTCTAGAAAGCTGTCCATTTCTTCTAGGTTTTCCATTTTTGTGGAATACAGACTTTCAAAGTATGATCTGATAATTCTCTGGATTTCCTGGGTGTCTGTTGTTATGTACCCCTTTTCATTTCTGATTTTGTTGATTTGGACACTCTCACTCTGTTTTTTGATTAATCTGGCTAAGGGCTTATCTATCTTGTTAACTTTCTCAAAGAACCAACTCTTAGATTCATTGATTCTCTGTATTGTTCTTTTTGTTTCAATTGTATTGATTTCAGCTCTAAGTTTGATTATTTCCTGCCGTCTACTCCTTCTAGGTGAGTTTGTTTCTAATTGTTCTAAGGCTTTCAGTTGAGCTGTTAGGTCTCTAGTGTGGGATTTCTCTTGGTTTTTCATGTAGGCATCTAGCGCTATGAATTTTCCTCTTAAGACTGCTTTCGTTGTGTCCCACAAATTTGGATAGGTTGTGGATTAATTTTCATTAAATTCTAGGAAGACTCTGATTTCTTTCTTAATTTCTTCCTTGACCCAGAGATTGTTCAGCTGAGTGATGTTTCCAGGAGTTGGTAGGCTTTCTTTGATTTTTGATGTTGTTGAACTCTAACTATAGGCCCTGGTGGTCCGATATGTTACAAGGGATTATTTTCTTTTTTTTGTATTTGTTGATATTTGCTTTATGACCAATTATGTGGTCAATTTTGGAGAAAGTTCCATGAGGAGTTGAGAAATATGTACATTCCTTTGCATTTGAGTGGAAGGTTCTGTAGATATCTATTAAATCCATTTGCATCATAACCTCTTTTAGACTCCTTATTTTTCTGTTGAATCTCTGTCCAGGGTTGAAAGTGGGATTTTGAAGTCTCCCACTATTAGGGTGTAAGAATTGATGTGGGATTCAAGCTTTAGCAATGTTTCTTTTACATAGGTAGGTGCCCTTATATTAGGGGCATAAATATTCAGGATTGAAATCTCCTCTTGACCAATATTTCCTGTGATGAATAAGTAATGATCATCTTGGTCCCTTTTAATTGCTTTTAGCTTAAAGTCTACTTTGTTAGATATTAGGATTGCAGCCCCCGCTTGTTTCTTAGGACCATTTGACTGGAAAATCTTTTCCCAACCCTTTATTCTAAGCCTATGTCTGTCCTTGTGGTTGAGGTGTGTTTCTTGTAGGAAACAGAAGGATGGCTTCTGTTGTTGTATCCATTTTGTTAGTGTGTGACGTTTTATAGGAGAGTTGAGTCCATTGATATTAAGGGAAATTAGTGACCATTGATTGATATTTCCTGCCATTTTGGTGGTAACTTGTTTGTATTTCCTTTCTCTGGAATATTCTTCTGTGGAATTATTGATTGTTTGTGGTTTCATGGGTGTATCTGGGGTCCTTAGGTTGGAGTTTTCCCTCTAAAACTCTCTGTAGTGCTGGATTGGTAGATAGATATTGTTTCAGTCTGACTTTGTCCTGAAATATCTTGTTTACTCCATCTATGGTGATTGATAATTTTGCAGGGTATAGTATTCTAGTTTGGCAGCCATGCTCTTTTAGCATCTGTATAACTTTTGACCAAGCCCTTCTAGCTTTCATCATTTCCATTAAATAGTCAGGTGTTATTCTGATGGGTCTGCCTTTATATGTAAGTTGGCCCTTTTCTTTAGCAGCTCTTAAAATTTTTTCTTTGTTCTGTATGTTTTGTGGCTTGATTATAATGTGGCGCGCTGACTTTTTTTGGGGGTCATATCTATTTGGTGTTCTGTAAGCTTCTTGTATCTTTATAGGCATTTCCTTCTTCAGGTTAGGGAAGTTTTCCTCTATGATTTTATTGAAAACATTATCTGTGCCTTTGAGCTGGTATTCTTCTCCTTCTTCTATTCCTATTATTCTCAAGTTAGGTCTTTTCATGGTGTCCCAGATTTCCTGCACATTTTGAGTTATGACTTTTTTAGTTTTACTATTTTCTTTGACTGATATATCTATTTGAGCTACTGAGTCTTCCACTTCAGAGATTCTATCTTCCATCTCTTGAACTCTGTTTGTTATGCTTGTATCTGTGGTTCCAGCTTTTTTCTTCAGATTTTCTATTTCCATCTTTGCCTCATTTTGTGCCTTTTTTATTGCTT
>PVIH01019117.1:0-36342 GCA_004025045.1 Sigmodon hispidus | reverse complement strand
ATTTTTTATTTGTGTTAATATATAAACATTTGTATTATGTTTAATTTTGTATTAATATACATATTATGTAAATTAAACATATAGATTGATTTTTTATTTGTATTAATATATAAACATTTGTATCATGTCAATTTATTTTTTATTTATTTTTTGTTAATAGTTGTTTGTAAGTATAATGATTTTTTATTTATTTATTTATTTTCTCTCTGTCTCTCTCCTTTTTTTTTTATAATATCTTTTTATCCTCTACCTAAGATTAACTTATAACCATTGTCTCAAAATGATAATTGACCATAACCCTCCCTTGGATGACCAAATTAAGTTGCTTCATGCTGGCCTGTTGGTGACGGTATCTCTGTGGGGTCTTTTAAACTAAACAATGGTTAAGTCCTAATGAAGTAACTTCAAACATATATATATGGTTATATATATATATATATATAACCATTCCACAAATGTCTATAACCATTTTCATCATACTGAGTGAGTCCATCTGAAATTCTTGTTAAAGATATGATATGAAACTATCTTACAACTGTCCTGATTGGTCTATACCTCAAAAGTGATCACTGAGTGACATACAGCAGGTTCCTTCTTTGTCTGTCTCAAAGGTCTTTCATTGCACGTCTGAACTCTCATGCCACTGGCCCGGAACCGCCAACCACCCAGAAGCCATGTTACTAGTCCAGTGACGCCTGCCTGCTTCTGTCTTTTGGCGCATCCTTCTTTTGTTGTTTTTTTTCTTGAGTCAACCACGCTCCGCCCGGCTCAGCACTCCGACGTAATTTAAATACATAGCTTTAGATTTCCCGCTACACGACACACATGTGCCTGCATGAGTATGCCCATAGTCTCACACATGAACAGACATCACACATATACAATCACATACTCAGAGAAAGAGTAAATTTTCAAAAATGCATGTTTAAAAAGAAAATATGCAAACTGAAGTAATAAATGAATAATAAATAGAACAAAAGATATAAAGTAGAGTGAAAGATATACATATATGCACAGATAAATCTATACATGTATAAATATGTAAATGTAAAATGTGTGCAATTTCCAAAGGGTAGGGGAAATGTAAAGTAAAAGAATATCCATACATTTTTAAATAATAAAATATATCCACCCATAGATAGGGAGCCTCTGATAATCCTGTGTATATAAATTTGAATAACTACAGAAGCTAGGAGTATCTTAGTAAACTTGCTGAAAACCAAAGACATGAAGAAAGACTATAAAGATCTATTAGAGTTTAAGTGCCATATTACCCTCATCAGTACAACTGTGAGGCTAACAGCTGAATGCTCAACAGAAACCACAGGACTCAAAAATAATAAAAAAGCATATATATATTTTGAAAACAAAATGCCTATCCATCAAGAATTCTAAGTTGAACAAAACATGCTTCAAATACATATTTTTGGATTCCCAAAACTAAAAGCATTCAGCCTAAACAGAATTGTCCAAAACAAACACAACAAACAGTTATTCAGAGCAGAGAAAAAAAAATATCCCAGAGGAAAATCAAATGTTTGAAAGTGTTAAATAATGGCTGGTGTCTGGGAGCAATGCTTCTCATCCAGGCAGGGGAACTCTGTTCAGGCTTCTGTTTCAAACACATTCAGATATGAATATCATCAAGTGGATTCATCAGGCTATATTCATATACAACATACGTATGTGTATTTATGCATCTATGTACATGTTTGCATAATGTAAATGTGTATGTATATATATATATGTGTGTGAATATAAAAAAGAATTTGGTAATTTCATAGTTATTTGGGTGCTACATGGGGGAGTAGGGGGAGACAGAGGTATAACTTAAATGATGTAAATACAGTACTTCCTTTTGAAATTCTCAAAAACTTACAATTTAATTAAATAAACAATATTTAGCATACTTATAAAGTAATAGGCCTCTGTTGGACTTTTTCATATACCTTTAGCTATGGCTGACACTCTCTCTGCTCCCATATCCCCAATATTCCATTGACTCCACTCTCATTTAGACCCTTCTATCCTTACTATAGCTTCTAATTCCCCTATCATATGTATTTGGATATAGGACAAAGAAAAGCCTACATATAACTTAGCTAGAAGCATAACCCCTGCTGACTAGCATTCATAGTACTATGAAGTTCTATGCAGACTGTGTATGTGTATGTGTGAGAGGGGGGGTGGTTATCAATGATTTAACCAAGCTAAAGACATTGTGTATCTTTACTACAGTACTGGCAAGCTAGACAAGGTATGGCCACTGGTGCAATAATAGCATGAATATTTAAGGCATTATCAACTCCTTCTTGATTGAAACTGAGGCCTGCTTCATGAAAGGAATACTTGCTCAATACTGTAGAACTGGTGAAAAGCCTATGGCTAGAAAGGTCCTATCAGGGAGTCTACAACTACTGTTTTTCTAAAGGAATATGTATTTAAACTGCCTTAAGAATATGTAGAAAGACTGGTGCTTCCCTCAGCCTTGAGAAGATGAGCCCCTTTTGGTATTATACAAAGGCTAAATCAGAGGCTCATAAGCCACCAAGTAATAAGTATAAAGAACCACTGCATGTTCGTTTCTCCTGCTCCTCTAAGACCTACTCTCAGGCTCAGGAGACACTGTAGAAGTACAGAATCCAGGAGATAGGGTGGGGTGTTATCAGATGCTGTCTTCTAGGTGTAGCATGATCATGGCCATCTTTGACATAGCAACTGTAACCAAAAGTATAAATAGAGAAAAATGTAAAGACACTGAAGTACAAGTGGGGTGAGTTGTAAAGAAGGACATCAGTAGGATAGAAAAGGAGCAGATAATGGGATGGAGAGATGCTCAGACAATAAGAGTACTGTCTGCTCCTCTAGAGGTCTAGTGATAAGTCTCCAGGACCCACATGGCAGCTTACAACCATCTGTAGCTCCATTTCCAGGAGAATCTGGCACTCTCTTCTAACCTGCACAGTCACAAGACATGTAAGCAGTACACAAACATAGCAATATATTATAGATAAATAAAAAGTCAAGAATTTTAAAATTAATTAATTAAAAAGAAACAACAATTAATAAGTGGGACCTCCTGAAACTGAGAAGCTTCTGTAAGACCAAGGACACTGTCAATAAGACAAAACAACAGTCTAAAGAATGGGGAAAGATTTTTACCAACCCTACAAGTAACAGAGGACTAATCTCTAAAATATATACAGAACTCAAGAAACTAGAGCCTAAAACCCTAAATAATTCAATCAAAAAATTGGGTTCAGAACTAAAAAGGAAATTCTCAGCAGAAAAATTACAAATGGCTGAAAGGCACTTGAAAAATTGCTCAACATCTTTAGCCATCAGAGAAATGCAAATCAAAACACCTTTGACATACCACCTTACACTTGTCAGAATAGCTAAGATCAAAAACACAGATGACAGGCTACGCAGAAGATGTGGAGCAAGGGGAACACTCTTCCATAGTTGGTGAGAGTGTAAGCTTGTTCAGCCACTCTAAAATGAAGTATGGGGGCTCCTCAAAAAACTAGGAATCAATCTCCCCAAGGACCCAGCAATGCCACTATTGGGCATATACAAAAGTGTGCACATTCGCACTCCAAAGGCATTAGCTCAACTATGTTCATAGGGGCATTATTTGTAATAGCAAGAACCTGGAAAGAACCTAGATGTCCCTCAACTGAGGAATGGATTAACAAACTGTGGTACATCTACACAATGGAGTATTACTCAGCAGTAAGAAAAAGTGATATCCTAAAATTTTCAGGCAAATGGATGAATTTGGAGAATGTCCTCCTGAACGAGGTATCACAAGCCCAGAAAGATAAACCTATAATGCACTCACTCATTAGTGGACTGTACACAAATAGCAAAGAATACCCAAGCTGCAAACCACAACCCTGAACAGCTTGGGATAAGAAGGAACTTAAGCGAGACATCCAGGGACTACCCTAGGAAGAGAAAATAGAGAAGATCTTCCCAGATAATTGGGAGCATAAGGAGTTTAAACCAAAAAGATGTGGAAACAAATCCTCAGAGAAGGGGAGGACTGAGTGGGAAAAGCAACAGGAAGGGAGAAAAAAAAAGAGATGAAATCTTAATAGAGAAAGCAATATGGGATTGGATAAAGACCAGGTGCTAGGGTAACCTCCAAGAACTCACAAGATGTCCCTGGACAAGTCTCCAACCAATAGTGAAGGTGTTGCCTAGACAAGACTTCCCCTTTAATCAAAGGAATAGCCACCCCAACTGCCATCACCGAACTTACATCCAACAATGAATAGAGGTAGAAGCAGAGATACATGACTGAGCACTAGGCTGAGCTCCTGGTCCAGCTGAGAGCAGGGGAGGAGACTATATAAGCAAGGGAACAGGGCTTATGAGGAAAATTCCTACAGTGATGGCTTGCTGGATCTCTGGGGAGCTCACTGAATTAAAAGCAGCCACTGGGGAACCTTCAAGAAAAGGAACTAGGCCCTCAAAGGACAGGCAATTGTCCAGTGACAAGGGCAGTATGTGGAGCCTCAAGGGGAGGAATCAGACTGTGTTTCTATGCATGACCTGGCACTTCAGAGCCCATTCCCTCAAGAGGAACACCTAAACCAGTCTTGACATTAGGATGAGAAAATCAGACCTGCTTGGACTGGATGCTGAGCTGATCTACTTTGGAATTTCTTGCCCTTTTGGGGGAGACGATGGGGGATGGGGAGGAGGGAGACTGAAGGCTGACCAGGAGGGATTAGGAGGTGAAAGGGAGAGAAAGCAAAGGAATACATGGGAAAAATACTTTATTTTATAGATAAATTTTTTTAAAAGATGAAAACAAATGGAAAGAATAAATGTGTGAATGAACCCAATGAATATTACCTCTACCTAATATCCTAAATGGTTAAAAATAGAATTATGTTACAGAATTAAAAATAGTGTTAAAGGATTCAAGAACTAGAGATGATTTTAAATATTAATTATCAGATAACAGAATTTCAAAATACAAAAATTAAATACTCAAAATTCAAAAACATAATGGAAAAAAAATGAAGTAATGTTATCTCAGCAGTTAATAAAAAAGAGTAGAGAGAAAGCCAAAGAGCTGTAGGAATAAAATAAAATAAAGCCAATAAGTTAGATAATTTATAGTAAATAAATATAATTCTTAAAATACACAAAGGCCAACAGAATTTTATTGAGAGGTCCTTTATCCTTCTCTGGTACCATAATCTAGTGATGAAAGATGAAAGGAAGAGCACCTGGAATTCTACAAAGCTATCTAACCAAAACAATAGACACCAGTTTCTGCCACTAACTATTCCCTGGTTGCTGCAAGCTTTCCAATAACTTTAATTCTCATAGCTTTAACAAGGTTTTAGTCTCAGTGCATTTATGGGGGATGATATTTTTGAATCCTTTAGTATACTATTGTCAGTAATGAGAATTCAATTCCTAGGTAATGCAGTCTCAGAAACAAGAAACAAGACAGACTTTCCCTCACTGTCCTGCCTTGGATCATCAGGCTTACTATATGGCAAGACTTGACAATGATACCAGTTTACATAAATATTTGTACATTTTGTAGAAGAAGGAAGTACTTTTAATAAACTAATAATAAATTATATATATAATTTTTGATAGAAATATTACTTTTTGAGATATTTAAGAAATACGAATGTAAAACAGGACTGACTAGGTATAAAAAAATTCTATAACATTCCAAAAATTCAGTTGAGTTTAAAAAAAATTCAGAGTTTTTAACAGGCTCTTGAATTGATTCTACAAGATAGAATAAGTAGAGCACTGTGGGGATGCTTTTTTTTAAGCTATAACTATCAATAAAAAGTCAGTCTAACAGAGACTAAAACTTCAAAATTAAAGGTTTATATAAAAATTTTATTCACAATATACAGCATCTTATAACACTGAGAGATAACTAATAACATGTGTTAGAATCACTAAAATTAAATTAGATCACTTCTTCACCTAAACACAGAAATCAGTTCTAGAGGGACTGACTGATGTTGGAGATGTGTAAAGCAAACAAAAATGTATAAGACATATGGGGAGACATCTTAGCATTTGAGTTAGATCGGGACTTCTGAATCAAGAATTTATTTATATAAAACACTGATAAATCTGTTACGCATTTTATTTTCCAAATATGACATAATGTTCTTTGCACACATTTCTTATAGCATGACCTCAACATTCTTTTCATTAAGAGATCAGATCCATGTGCCCTATCTTTAAAAATAGGTCAGCTTGTAAGACTATCAAATTGACTTACAAATGAAATTCCAAAGCTAGGTCAAGACAGCACCAGAGCCTTGAGTGTCAAACAAGGAAGATAGTTGCTTTCATGGTCATTCTGTGATGAAACTGAAACAAGCCCCTACAAAGATATGATGGGTAGAAGTCCTTGGTATAAATAGAAGGAGGAGTTCCCAGCTGCCTCCTCTGTTCTGTTCACCATCACACCATTGCAGTTCCATGAGAAACTCTGAGCTAGAAGCAGCCAGTATGAATTTCCACAAATTCCTACCTTCTAGAATCTATGGAAGCAGAGAGAACAATGCTACTGCTTTAAGTATGGTGTTATGGGGATGTTCCTTACCCACTACCCAAAAGCAGAGCAATATGGTTCTACTAGAATTTCCCTTCATCAACAATGTCATAGAGCATAGAGAGATAACCCACAGATTACAATAAGGCACCTGAAATCATCAAACAGCAAATAATAACATGTGAGCAACACATGTAAGCAGTGTTCCTAACCAATATCAGGGCATCAAAAAAATAGAGAAACAAGCAAATTCTATGGGCAGCACACCCATATAACCACATCAGGTAAATGGCAAATGTATCTGAAAATTTTCATACCTTTATAGTCAATAGAAAATACAATGGAAACATAACAAACAGGAAAATATTGAATATTTAAAATGACACCATTTCACCTGTCACATTACAAAAAAATTAAATCCAGCACTGAAAAATGGAGTGGCTGGGAACTTTCTCATACTGCTGATGGGTGAGGGAATTGATATGATTAGTTTAAATTAAAGTTACAGACACACATACTGTATGACTCTAATTTTTCACTCTTACATATAAATCCTAGAGAATCTCATCCACCTGTACAATTGGAATATGCATGAAAATATTCATAATGATACTTTGTAACAACAAAATATACTTCTAATCATCATAATATCCAGTGGAGGAAAATGAGTGATAAATTAGAACATATTTGTGAAAAAAAGGAATGGGTATAGAAAGAAATACATAAACAAGAGCTATGTGCGTTGGCACCATTGAACTTCACAGAAACATTGAACGAAAGATTGAAAGTGAAGAATATATATGAAATTCTCCATATGAAATTTAAAATCATTCAAAGCAGCAAGGCACACTGATTTTTTATATACATACATATGTATAAACTATAAATAAATGCATGAGAAAGAAATATCAAATTCAAATATTTTCTCTGAGTAGCAAAGGCAACATGATGCAGTATTATTGTGGTTGAGCAATTGAATTGTCACTCTTTTAAATGGAATACCAGATTTGTTGATACTTCCTATATTTTTCTTTAGACTCTTGTCTCTTAAAATTTATTTAATGTCTGATAGTCGGAAATATACGAGCAAGAAACAGAAATTTTAGCAACAAAAGTAACATCCCTTGAGCAGCATCCCCTCTGCCAGGAGACTTTGAGTTATCTACATAGACCCTTCTCTAATGGTGAAGGAAAATATTCAGGTTATGAAAGACTGAATGTCCACAGGAAAACTGAGGAGGTAATTCCAGTAAAGTAGCCTCGTTTCCCTGAGATCTCTATGCAGAGAAGTCTAAGGGGGACACAAACCACAGAAAGACATTTCATGTGTTATCTTATTTTTCCATCTTATAGAAAAGAAAGAAAGGGAAAAGAAAAGATAGAAACCCTGACAGCTAGAAACTGGGTTGACACTTGCAATCAGGCATCAGAAATATATGAAGCTGCCCTGTCCTTTACAGCTGAGTGTCACAACTGCTTAAGGACATAATTTCACAGAATACCAGTGCCAGACAAAGTCACTTGGAGTACATGTAAACAAAGAAAAAAATTATAATTTCACTTAAACACAAACTAGAAACACTGTGGATCTCATAAAACACCAAACACATCCATCCCCTAGATAATCTACGTGGCTGATGCTGTTACAACCTGTTCTCTGTGGTATCTATACTTTCTGTAGACAAGATTAATACCTAATCATAAGTTTCTGTGAATTTTGATTAGACTCAGTGTAACAGCAAGCCTATACTTAGACCCTCAGACAAACTTCCAAGCAATGTTCAGTTTCTTCCTAAGGCCTTCTTTGTAAGAAGCCCTCTACTTATGATGCACTTTCTCTTCAGAGATGAGAAAAAAAAAAACAAAAACCATAAGCACACGAAGGCACATTCCCATCTGTATTTGGATGGAAGAAATATACAAGATAATTCTATTACAACTGTCCTATTGAGTGAAACTACTTTTCTCAAGTCCTTGTTATAGTTGTATGACTACTGCTTTACACTATGCGAAAGTTTACAGAAGCTTAAAGTACTGAGATTTATCCATATAACTATGAGTAAAGAGTTCTCACTTTACTCAGCTTTTCTTTCTTCTTTGATGACCACAAACATATGATTGTTTCCATTTTCTTCTATTTTTCATCTCTGCAGAATATAAGAATGAGCATTTAGGGAGGTGGGAAATTCCATAATATGTACAACATGATAGAAACAAGGAAATAGAATGAAAACTGACACATTCAAACAGAGCACAATCTCAAACCAGAACTCATCCTGATCCATGACACTATCCTAAAGATGATTAATGACTGAAATTCTGGAAAGACAGGAAGGATGGTGCAACTAGAGAGAAACATGTAGAAAACCAGCAGAGAAACAGGATCACTGGGTGTGTATAAGTGTTTGTATCCCAAATGTAAGAGAGATGATGTATGCAAGAAGAATGTATGCTCTGGGACAGTTTGGTAGGGTCACTTACAATAAATGATAATTTTTTATGAAAATTAGTAGTCAACAGTCATTTTAAGCTTTAGAAGGAGGCAAAAGTGTGAAACAATCAAGGTTATATTTTAAAATGGTAACTGTAAACAGACAGAGAAATCTAACATTAAGTGACAATAATAAGTGGAAGCCTTCTTAGTAAAGAAGACTGTCATGTACCAATAGTATAGGGCAGTACATGGGAAGATTTGGCAAGCTATCAAAAGAGAACTTTGTTTCCAACAAAGGCTTTTCCCAGTAACCCAGTAATCCAATTAATCAATTAACCTAATCGTCCCTCCAAGATCCCACCTGTTTCTGTCTCAATATTTCAAAATAAGGATTCAATTTTACTTGAGTTTTCATGAAATTGTTTTAACTGTAGCAAGAGGGATAGCCTTAATAGCTTATAGAAAGATTGTTTTATGAAACATGGCTTGAGATTACCACAACACACAGGAAATTTTTCCATAGATGCCTTTTCACACCCAAGTTGAATGGCTTTGTTATTACCTCAACACCCATGGGTTTTAACCAGCCAAAGTAAGCTTTTCATAGCTCAGCAAAATTATGACTTCTAATTAGGGTTTAATTAGAAATAGAAAACAGCTTGGTTAAAACGTAGCTACCTACAGCTACATACAAAGCCTCATTTGCATCTTTGTTAAAGGCTTTTGAAACCCCTTATGTACCGTTAAGGAGAATAGTGGTTTTGAATATATTCAAAGCCTATGAGTTTTGTAAATCTCCATTATGAACTACTGTAGAGAGCTATCATAAAGAAACCTTTTAATCTGTGTTCATGCATTCCGGACTGAACCTGTATACCAAAAGATTAAGGTGGTAGGAAATAGATGTAATCTTTCATATATCAACAATGAATAGAATTATGGACACACAGAATGGAATTTTAAGAGGACATGTCTGGGTGTAGCAGGGAAAAGGCTGATGTAGTGGCTTTGACAATTTATGGCAAAGAGTGGCATATATATCACAGGGAGTGACAGCACAATTTGAAGGTGCTCTCTGGTCAAGAAACTGTCAGGATAGGTGTAGCAATTTAATCTCATAAATACTTGACATATTTATGTTATCCAAGATACATTCCTAAAAAAATTTTCTGTATTGTGTATATGATTCATATTCCAGTGGATGAATTTTAAACTTCTTACCAGGTGAAAAGAAAAAAAAAAAAAAAAACAAATGTTGAGGGCATTTTTAAAGTTTTAAAATGTTTTCTTTTTATTATTTATTTATTTTTCTTTATTTATTTTGTATTTATCAAGAAAAGCAGTAAAATGAATTTAAAATGCTGATAAGTTAAAGAAGATAAAAATCATAAGCATGACTTATCAAGGGTGATAATGCCAATATATTTACTTTGTGTTCAGCTTTCCCTCTGATTTTTTTTTTTCCATCCCTGTATATCCTTATTCAAGGTCCCTTCCCCCTCCTGCCACATCAGGTCATTTTTTCTTCTTCACAACTTCCCATCCCCTCCCTGGGCAGGGAACAGACAGTCCTATGGTCCCATTGACCCAATAATGTTTAGATCAGTCTCCACTCCTGACAAATCCAGTTTTGTCGCCCCTCCCTCAAGAGTGAGTCAGGTGTTCCTATAGTTGGAGTGGGATTCGAAGGGTCAGTCCAGGGTATTTCTGATTTCAAGCTCTTCAGTGGTTGTGGTTTGCAGCTTGGGCATGCTTGGCTTTTTTTCCTGTTTGTTTGTTTAGAGACCACTCATGAATGAGTTCATCCCCTGCTTATCTTTCTGAGTTTGTGATACCTAGCTCAGGAGGATATTCTCCAAATCCATCCATTTGCCTGTGAATTTTAGGATATCATTTTTTCTTACTGCTGAGTAGTATTCCATTGTGTAGATGTACCATAGTTTGTTAATCCATTCTTCAGTTGAGGGACATCTAGGTTGTTTCCAGGTTCTTGCTATTACAAATAATGTTGAAAATGTTTTCTTAAGTTGTTAGCAAAAGTAATAGTCCTGCAAATGAATATAAATGGGTTTTGTTAAAAGAACAAAAAAAAAAAAGTCCTGAAACTCAGAGAGAAAACTGTAAAAGAACCAAGAAGGACAGATTGAAATGATGATAGGAAATATAGCATGCCAAAAGGGAGTGATGGAGGCCTAGGAAGATGGGGTGATATGATGTGGGCTAGGAAAATGCAAGGAGGGCACTGGAGAGAGAAGCCTGGTGGAGGACAGATTCAGTAGCTTCTTAAGATAGAACGAAATGAATTCACAAACTTGTACATAAAATACACCAAAAAATTATATAGTATTTTGTTGTTGTATATGCTCAGAAACATGTTGCATGCTTTGCTAAACTACAATGTACACTATGTTTTAGAAATAAGTGCAGAGTTGCCATGATGAATAATAACATAAGGCTAAAGGCTATGCTAGGATGGAACCAAAAGGTCACCTAAACAACCTAGCTGGAATATGGCCGTGTGAAATTCCCCTCAACTTATGCCCTGTCACATGGTGCAACCATGTTATTCAGAAGACAAGATAATGACCTTTAAGTAAAAGGCATCTAAATAAAATGATGAGAATGAAATCTTAGAGCAAAAGATTATCCAGTCACTAAAAGGGAAGCCTTGGGACCCACTATTGAGAGAATTCAGAAATCAAAATTACCTCTCATTACTTCCTGTTGTTCAACCACCACCAAGACATACAGGTACCTAATTGTGAATTCATGATACATCTCTTATCTGTGGTTGACCTGGGAAGAAATCCAGAGCATAGGTCATAAATTATAATTCCCATCTGTCATCAGAACAAACTGTTTTCTTTTATAAGCTGACATTTGAAATACACCAAAGACAAGAAATAAAATACAATACTTAAATTAAATTAAAGGCAGCTTAATGAAAACAACTTACTGTATATAACATGTTTTCTGGTTTGTTTGGGTTTTTTTACCTCTTCTTATGAAGGTCATCCTCCATTTTATGCAGAAGACATTTGGGGATGATACGCCTGTGATAACTGAGAAGGACAAGGCCTGGCTAAAGGTGAAGCTGGCTTTTGATGTTACTTGAACTGAAACTCATTCAGGATTTCAGCAACCTCCAAACTGTAGTGACCCCTCGGAATTTCCCAAAATCAGGTATAAAAAGCTGGGCCTTCATGTTCTGCTTTAATCAATAATGAGGACATTCCATCTCCTGGAACTATACCATCAAAGTAAGATAATTGAGAGCATTTCAGTTGAGGGAAGTTGTGAGCTACTGGATAGCAGTATTTTCATTCACATGAGGGTAAACATCTATCCTGCTGAGAAGAGTTAGGAAAAACTTAACATACACCACAAACTCTGACTCTGGAGCATTCCAGAGATTAGACATGTTGACAATGGTAAAGCTGTAGAAGTATTAACATTAGGAACTGCTTGCAGACCATGTGTCCATTCTCCCACATGGAAAAACTCAATGAATATAGTTAGTTTCTTTCCTCCAGCAGCCTACCAACTGCTAGACTTCAGGCCTGGCTGTCAAGTACTTGAGAATCTAGATCTGCCTGAAGTATGACAGACTATGATGAGAGATATCAGAACTTGTTTGAGGTGGTAGAAAATCTTGAGGCACTAAAATGAAATAAGAGAAGGAAGGCAGGTTTCTTATTACTTAGGGTTTTTTGTTTGGTTTTGCTTTGTAAGATTAGTGTAAGCCACCTCTGATATTTTAACATCAATCTTGATAATTGTCACATATGATGTGGACCCTATGAGTTGCTAACTGGTGACCCTGTGGATCACAGAAGCAGAAATATTGGGACATGGCAGTAATGATGTATGCTGGTGGCCATGTCTCTCAGCCATACATACCACTTTTTATTCTCAATATCAACCAACCTGTCAATTCCAATGGATAATGTTCTATCAGTTTTCTGCAATTCAACTCAGAATTTTAAGAACAAGAGAGATGTTTTAAAACAAAAAATTCAAATATTAAAAAAATAAATGATGGCTGAGCATGATAGTACATGCCTTTGTTCCCAGCATTTGGGGCACAGAGGCAGAAGGATATTTGTGAGGCCAGCCTGGTCTACAGAGCAAGTTCCAAGATAGTCAGAGCTATTACACGGAGAAACACTTCTTTAAAAAGCACACACACACACACACACACACACACACACACACACACACACAGGGAGGGGGAGAGAGAGAGAGAGAGAGAGAGAGAGAGAGAGAGAGAGAGATGGATTTAGTCTTCTAACTTTTAACTTAATCATTTTCTTCTTAACTTTTAAGGGTCTGTGAAATATTTTGCTGATAAAGTGTTAATTTGAAGCTGGAAAGTGTTAGTATTTCATTTTTTTTCCTTTGGTTTAAATTAAAGGAAAAAAGGATACTATAAAAATTATTGACTATAGGCAAATGCCAAGCTTCTGATATCACCTGCTTTTGTTCTGGTCGTTACTCTTTGTCCCTGAACACATCCACAGAAAGATATCTTGAGTAATGCACACCAGTTGTAAACAATGAATATACTTCTGTTTTATAATTTAATAATTTTCACTTTCCTCATTTTTCTCTATTTTTGCAGCTTTTAAAATAATAATAAGCACATATCACTTTTATAAAACAGTAAGACAAATGTGCAACATTAAAACTTCAGAAAAAAATAGTACATGAAAAATGTAGAGTTCATTCAAACCTTATTCTGCTCCAAGCAGTTTATGTCTTTTGCTCCTTTAATCACCTGAACATTGGGGTGATGGAGTGGAAACCAGAGCGAGGTTGATCAGCCTTTGCTATGGGAGATCTGAAGCTGGGGATGGTTGGAAGGATGACACACTGAGACAGGCCTGTCTGAACTGCTGCTTCTTAAGTTTTAGTTTTAACTTATATATATTCTCTAAGAATAAAAAGCATGTGTAGGAAAAGCATGTAATCTCATGGAAGATACTTCCAGAGTCACACAGGGAGCTGCAGAGAAACAGCAAATCTAGTTCACCTCACAGGACAAACAATTCTTCATTCTTTTCCTCTACTCTTTGACCTATTTTCTTTTAATGTAAAAAAAAAAATAATTGTTTCAAAAAGTATAAAAATAATATAAAAACTCATACAAATAAGAATAAATATAATCTATACTTTCTCAAAACAACTACCATTACATTGCACTTGAACATCAGGGGTTTGTCCTAAGCATTTTGATTGGTGCTTGAGATCACACTGAGTAAGGAATGTTTATACAGCACTCTCTATGTGATATTTTCATGATTCTTATGAACATAACTCATGGTACATAAAACACATAATCATAGAAGAAATTAGAAAACATGGAGTTGAAAGACTAATAAAACCTTGTCACCTAGATACAAACGACCAAACTTTTACAAGGTTAATATTATATTAAAACTACCACACGGTTTTCTTATTTTTATGAGATTGTAAATATCTTACATTTCATTTTTTGCAATTAAATGACCAAAACAAAACATTTTAAGGTAAGTCCTTGTTTATTCTGAACATTTATTGCCTAATTATTTCCTTGGAAGAAATCTTTAGAAATGGGTTGCTAAGTCATTCTGCAATTGTATCTAAAAGACTGTTTATTTCCAAACTTTGGAAAGTTTTGACAATTGAGATGTCTTACCAAAAATAAGGAATAACTAAACATAAAATTTTACTTATTTTAGGGTTTTACTCCATTGGAAAACAAATCATGTTTATTGTCTTTATTTTTAGACATTTGATTATTATCAAGGTTAAATAATTTTTCAGAAATTACTAATACTTCTCTTCCATTTCTCTTCTCTTAATTATCTTTCAGATGGCAGAAATATCCCTTCATTATTAATCTGTATTATTTTAAAATAATTAATTTTATTTCTATGATATGAAATGGAAAAAAGATTTAAAAATAGACTCCGTTAAGAGAAAGTGTTAAAGAAAACAGAAATATACCTGAGTGGATTTTTTTTTTTCTATAAAAAACCAAAATTCTTCCCCAGCCACACTATGGGGCTCCTAGGAGGATAGCCTCTACAATAGCTCTTCACAGGCACTAGGCACCTCAAGAGCCATAGAGAGATAGATAGTTTAGACTGCGAAAACCTTAGCATGTGTGAGAATATTGCAGGGCCACAGCACAGCAGGCTTGAAACAGAATTGTGGCCTCAGTGTCTAAATCTGAGATATTGGCAATGTTATCTCTAAAGACACACACACACACACACACACACACACACACACACACACACACACACACACACACATCATTCCCTGCACAAGCTTTGTGGGACGGCAGAAGTATATAAAGTGAAACAGGCATGATGGAGCCTTGAAGCCAAGCAGGCTTTAGAAGCAGCGAACAGTACGAAAGGTTGGGATGTGAAGCTAAGGCTTCTCAGCACCAACTCCTCCATTGCCTTGATTATCTACACAGGATTACAAGAAATTCACGGCAGAATTTACTGCGGCATTCTGACAGGCATGAAAGATCGGCACAGGCCAGCAAGCCTTCCACCCCTTCAGAGTCTCAATGATGGAAGTTCCTGAAATGAGGGAAAGGGGCAAATATACAAAATACACGGAGGAAAGTTGTAATGTTTTTGTAAGTTGTGGGAACTCTAGCAGAGAATGAGCCTGCTATGAGATCTTTCCCATACAAAGGACACACAGAGTCAATTTGTCTGAACTACATAGCTCACCACCACCTGGGAAGAAATACACTCAGAGCAAGAGAAATCACATCATACCAAATAGAAAGCAATATAGGTCAAAATTTTAGCTTATTACTTTATAGGGTTTTTTTTTTAAGTACTTGTATTTCTGTTCTTTATTTAGTGGCTGTGTTTTAGCCTGACTCTCCGTAGAGAAATCTTAGGAGAGTCCTTGAGGTTCATTGTCTGCTGCTAAGAAAAGAAGAATGTCACAGGAGAGTGGGATATTGAAAAGATTGTGAGAGCCACACATAGACAGAAAAGACATTTAGTCACTCAGGGTGAAGACCACTAAACAGTAGTCATAAGACTGGCATCTGCCAGCAGGCATCCAGGTGCACAGCAGCACAATGGGCTACATGGAGGTAAACACAGAGATGCAGGAAGATACATACACACAAGCAGGATGGAAAATAAAGAGCCAAAGCCTCTGACCTCAGGACCATATCTGTACAGAATTATACAAAGCAACACTCTTCCAAAATAATAATGTAACTAATACAGTCATGTAGCATGAATCCTAATTGGTCTTAATAAAAACCTAGGGCCAGATATCAGGGTACATGCTGAAAGATTAGAAATACAAAGGAGCCAGCCATTAGAGATACCACCAACCTCCTCCTCCTCCTCCTCCTCCTCCTCCTCCTCCTCCTCCTACTCCTCCTCCGCCTCCTCCAGGTTTCTTTTTCTATTTAAAAAGTTCTTTCCATATCTACCAGTGCTTTCCCATCTCTTCCCTCCTCCCAGTCCCTTCCAGTCCTCCCACAGTCTCCCCTATTCCATCCCCCATCCATTCTCCAAGGAGGGCAAAGAGTCCTGGAGACTTCTTACCTCTACCAAATCCTCAGGTGGAAAAGTTGAGCTTCTGTCTTCTGCCTTACATTCCTTTTTCTGCCCAGCCATACTACTTCTTGTCTCAACCTCCCTAGTGCTGGCATTAAAGGCATAAGATCCCAAGGGCTGGTATCAAAGGTGTGTGTCATCACTGCCTGACCTCTATGGCTAACTAGCTAACAAACAAAAATAAAGTCCAAAAAGACTAAATTAAGGGGAAAAACAAGAATGATCTGTGCAAAAAATGAGTATGTTGGCTGTTGTCTCAGTCTCTTCTTGGCCTGCAATTTCCTTCACCTTCTCTTTAAATCTTTCAGTGTTCCAGGGAAAAGTTACTTGATTTCATGGAAAGGGAGCCAGAAGACAGTAGTTAACAATTCAGCTTCTGAATTTACTCCTTGGATTTCAGTCCCAGCACTGCCAACTACTAGTTCCTTGACTTTGTGCCAGCTTTGAATTCAGTGTCTGGTTTTTCAGTATAGTTTTTAATTTATTCTTTTAAATTTTGCATATGTATATATGATGCATTTTGATCACATTCACTTTGCATTTCCTTGCATTTCCCTTTTTCTTCTCTTCCTTCCTCATGAGAAGTCTCTTCTCATTTTGTCATGTGTGTGAGTGTGTGTGTGTGTGTGCTCATCAGTCTGCCCGTCTGCTTTTACTTGTAGAAATAAGAACTGTGTTATAGGCTGTTATGAAATTAAATGGGTTAATATTAAATTTAGGAAACCTCTGTTGCAAACTAATTAATAACAAAAATTGCATTCTTTTCACTTTTATTGTTCTGTGAGCTTTCGATGACAATGTGCAATGACTTCTTTCCTTTCATTGGGTCGTTGTGTCTCACTCCAGGAATCCACTTCTATTTAAAGAGATCTTAAGACACTGAAAATGTCATAATGTTATCTTTCAGTTGTATTTTTGTTTCTTGTGTTTGTTGGTGAAATCCCTACTGTGAAGGCCCACATCTTCTGTAACTGCCATGTTCCTCTAGCTGAATACAGATTCTCCTTTAAGGACTCTTGGGCTTCCTTTAAGAGAAATTTGTGTCTTGTATAAGAAAGGTAAATATCTCTTAGCGCTCAACAGGAAATCTTCTCAGAAAAGATATGACATATTTGGCCAGAATTGAAGACTGTTTTAGAAATCATTTTTTTAAGTTATTGTCAACAGTAGGTTACATTCCTTTCTAGCTTTTTCTGATTGGGAAATAAATATGCTATAAAATGAATATTTCTGTGCAAATAACCAAGATAGTTTTGCAGTTTAAGAGTAATGTGAATGACTCACAAGTAAAATAGTTCAAGATGAAGTTTAATCAATAAGAAATGCTTGATAATATATAAACCAAGTATGTTCATCTGCCTATATACTTTTACTAGTGTTTACCAGAAATTTTATCATTTTATAATGATTTTAACACAAACTATTCTACTGAGGTTTTTCCATTTACTTACTATTCTATTTTCAAATTGGATTAGTATTTCTATTTATTTCTTCTTTTTCATTCATATGATGTGTGTGTTATTGTAGTCCTACAATGGGTTACTTATTGTTCTTTACACTAATCCTACTAATGTATCATATTTACTTGATCAAAATTCCTATTTTCCTTAGCTCAGTTTTTGCTTCTAGATTATTGAACAAAATATAATTTATTTTTATTCTTTATTGTTAATAATAAAATCACTTGTAACTAATCATTTTTTCTCAGAATATAGCCTGGTACTACTGTGCTATTATTCTTGTTTCCAGAAACATTATTTTAATGAAAATAAAATATTTCAGGCTTAGGAAACTGAACATGCTTAAGTGTTTCTATTTTGCTTGTAAGAAATCTCTATTTTTATAATTACAAATAAGTATATTGTTTGTTTAAAAGCACATTTTCTTTATATAAAAATATATAAAAGCATAAAATTTTTATAAATGATAGACAATCTAGAATTTGTATCTAAGCCCATTATTTTTATAAAACTGTAACATACTTTTAAAATTGAAAATTAAATAAACTATGACCTTGTGCTTAACATCATTGACCTGAAACATCTATTGTGGTAGATTATAGGCATAGTCACTTCAGTAGATGCTGATGGTTACGGCTTCTATTTGTTCTTCATCCTAGTTCTCTATTAGGCTTCATTTCTTTGCCAAAATTTAGAAAGTGTTACAGAGAAGTCTAGATCCTCAGGAATCAATGGAAGAACTTTGCATTCCTTTGTCAATCAAGCCTGTGTCAAAATCAAAGAACATTTTGTGAAAATAAGTAAAGAGATATACTCAAAACACTTCTCTGCAACAGCAGTCCGAGGTTCATTTAACATTATGCAAATCATTCTATTATTATAGAAATTACTCATATCAATAATACAATAAATCTTATATTGTTCAGCCTGTTAAGCTTTAAATATGTAAAATTCCGTTATCGTGAAAATGCTATAATTATAATTTGAGCAATGTGGAAGATTGGGCTAATGAATAACTGCCCTCATTCAAATACTAAGAAATTCCAGATAAAATAAAACAAAAAGTATTTGTAAGTACTTGATTAAAGGGTTTGAAAAATGTAAATGTCCAGGGCTGAGGAATGGCTTGAGTTGTAAAGCGACCCCGTCACAAGGATGGGGACCTGAGTTCAGATTCCAGGTCTAACCCTAACCCTAACCCCACCTTAAAATTGAAAATAAATGAATAATTACCAACCAGGCATGATGGCACATATATAACCATGAGGAGTGGTAGAAACAAACACACTGTTAGGTGTACTGGATAGCCAATGTAGCCCATCAGTGAGCACATCATCCAGTGAGAGTCTCTGTTTCAAATATCAAAGTGGAGAGCACCTACAAAAGAAATTTGATGTCAACCTGCTGACGCCACACATGTGCACACTCACATGCACACACACACATGCCCACACATGGCTGAGACACCATTGATATAAGAAACACCAGGACCAAAAGCCCCTTGAGTAGGAAAGTGTTTATTTGACTAACATTTTCATAAGACAGTCACTGAGGAAAGTCAGGGCAGGAAAGGAAGTGGGAACCTGGAGGTCAGCACTGAAGCAGAGACCACAGAGAAAAACAGGCTATTGGACCACAGGAAAATCAGATACAGGCATTTTCCCAATTAAGGTTTCCCCTAGTTTGTGTCTGGTTGATAAAAAAATAATAATAATAACAAAAAGTGAATTAGCTCACACATCCACATAAAAGCCTTATAAAAAAAACAGCTAAAAATGTAGCATGTGTTCTACATTCTTTGTTCTCCAGGGTTGGTACAAATGTTTATACAGAAACTGATATCTCTAAATGCTAAAAGAATGAGTCTTAATTTGTATCCATGGAGATTAAATTTGTCTAATGTTAGGAAATAGAATATAAATCCCTACAGAATACCAGAACTATGGAAGGGCTACACCCCCCTCCTCAGAGAGAGAGAGAGAGAGAGAGAGAGAGAGAGAGAGAGAGAGAGAGAGAGATCTAGGCAAAAGATACATATTGTTAAGGGAGACAGTGTAAATCTTTTATTTTATTTTGGATTCATGTGAATGAAAAGAAAAATTGTCTCAAGATATTAAATCCCTAAAGTGATATGATGTGAGGCTTGAAGCTCATTTAGAGTCCCTATGAGTAGCAAAAATCCAGGTTGAAGGCCCAGAAGCACATGACAGAAGAAAGTTTCTCAAAAATTTGTGTTTAACCAATGTCCTGTGAAATTACAACCAGTGGAACAATGAAATGCAAAATGTTCCACCTTCAAAGGTATAAAAAATGCTATAAAATAACCACCAAAAAGAACTCGATTACTCCAAATTCTTAGGAAATAACAAGAAATTTGAAAATGCTTAGAATGTATATTTTATTTTTTATTTAAAAAGTTTATTTCCATATCTACTACTACTCTCCCACCCTTCCCTCATCCCAGTCTCTCCCAGTCCAGTCCTCCTGCACCCCATATTCCCATCCATTCCTGAAGGAGGGCAAGACTTCCTTCCCACAGTGATTCAGTTCAGTCTGGCAAATCCAGCTGAGGTAGGTCTGAATCTCTCATCCCAGTATTAGGGCAGGGTTAGGTGTCCCTCTGTAGGGAATGGGCTCTGAGATGTCAGTTCATGCACCAGGAACAAAGTCTGACCCTACTGCAAGAGGCTCCACAAACTGCTCACGCCATTTGGCAGTCATCTGCCTTTAGATTATTTAGTTCCTTTCCCTGAAGGTTCCTGAGAAATTGTTTCTGATTCAGTGAATTCTCAATAGCTCGGGTCAGCTATCTCTACAGATCTCCTCCTCATGATTCTGGTTCCTCATCGAGCAAAGGGATTAGACTATATTTCTAAATGTAGACAAAGAATGAAAATCAAAGAATATCAGGCCACAGAAATATATAATATAGAAATATGAAATTGGAGAAAATCTTCCTGAGCGAGGTATCACAAACCCAGAAAGATAAGCAGGGGATGTATTCACTCATTAGTGGACTTAAAAAAAAATGTCATTGTATACAAGAGCTCAAGAGTAGAACATAACTAAATGACAACAGTGCTTCACTTCTGCATTGATGGTTTCTGGCAGGGGTGTGGGTGAGGCAGGACTGGTTTTCTTTAAGGGGCTGGCCACAGGGAGTTTAATTATGCCCCAGTAAGTAAATGAATGGGCTTTTTTGTAAATAGGGAGATCATAAGGGTGGGTATGAAACTGAGAGGACTGATAACTGAGTTTGATGGGGTGCATGATATAAAACCATCAAATAATAAATAAAAATATTATGCTGAAAAAAGGAAGGAGTAAAGATTAATATTGTCTGATTATAGCTTCTCCTCCACCAACTCCTCCAAGATCTCCTCCCATCTGAACCCACACTCTTACTGTCTAATAGAAAACAGCACTTAAAAATAATAATAAAATAAAATTATATAAAACAAAACAAATCAAGCATAGAAATCAAACAAGAAAAAAAATCTGGAGAAAAAGCACAGGAGACACATTTAGACTCAGAATCATACATGTTCCCACATATGGGAATCCAATAAGAACACAAAAACAGAAATCATAATATATACAAAAGGGACCAGTTGAATTTTAAATAAAAATAATCCCAGACAAAACAACATTATGAGACAAAGAATCTCCAAAGATGATATAAAGTTTGTTTTCTGTTAGCCATCTACTGCTGGGCATGAAGTCTGTCCATAAGAGTGGTTTATATCCTTGGGAAGACCTAATTTTTCATTTATGAGTGGTTATCAATTGGAAATAGCTTTTGGATTCAGAGTAGGCATTTGAATCTGTTTCCCTCTCAGTGCTGGGACCCTATCAGGGCCAGATTTGTGGAGTCCCTGTGCATGCTGCCGCAGTCTCTGTAAATTCACACGTGCATCCATCTTGATGCATTTAGAAGACCATGTTTCCTTGGTGTCCTTCATCCCCACAAGTGCCGACAATCTTCTCACCTTCTTTCCACCCTGCTCCCTGAACCCTGAGGTAAGATATTCAATGGAGACATCTCATTTAAGATAGAACGTTCAAAGGTCTCTCACTTTATGCATATGCCTGGCTGGAGATGTCTATAGTTTTTCTTACACACTGTAGAAGGAGCTTCTCTAGTGATAGCAGAGCAAGGCTCTGTCCAATCAGTTCAGCATAAAGTGGTTAGGAGTCATTTATTGACATGTTTCTTTTCTTCTGTCTGTCTGTCTGTCTTTCTTTTAGAACAGTGGTACACAGCTCCTATTGTAGTACATACTGTAGTTTTCCACACTGGATCCAATTAAATGCCACTTAAATGTCTCTGGGTGAATATGTCTCAATAATCCAATGAAAACTGAAGAAGGTGTGTGAGATATCATGGACAAAATTGTTCCCGGTCTTTTTTTAAATGTTTTTATAAAATAAAATCTTTTTTATCCATGTATGTCCTTGCTCTCCCACCACCCAATCTTTCCCAGTCAGCCTTCAGCCTCCCTCCTCCCCATCCTCCTGTTCCCTCCCCCAAAAGGGCAAGAAGTCCCAAGGTGGATCAGCTCAGCATCCACTCCAGGCAAGTCCTATTTTCTCATCCTAATATTAATACTGGGTTAGGTGGGCTCCATGCTCTTAACCTCTGAGCCATCTCTGCAACCTTGTTCTCAGTCTTAAATTAGACTTGGCATCCATAATCAATAGAAAAAGCTCAGGACAGAGATCCCAATTCTCAACATTGACGAAAACATATGTGTTCTTGGATACAAACCATCTGGCAATAGATCTCTTTAATTTAGTAAATTAGTAACAACACTTGTGTTTGAAATTTTTGTAGTAAGAGTAATTATCTTCAAAATCAAACATATTTTCTTTAAATATTGTTTAAAATAACTAAAAATAATTTCTGAGGTAGGAAACTAATGAAGACAAACATAAATACTTGGCTGCCCACAGTGAATACTTTGAAGCTCTCTCTCTCTCTCTCTCTCTCTCTCTCTCTCTCTCTCTCTCTCTCTCTCTCTCTCCTTACAGAATTTAAAAGTCATTGGTTTCTGGGTGTGCAAACATGAGTCTGTATCTCTATGCATTTCTTGTGCTTTGTCCTGGCTATTTTTCTTATTTGGTTATTTTGTCATCCTCTGGTTTGTTTATTTTATTTATCTTATTTTATTTTCTTACTATTCCTTAGATATTTGTTTGTTAGAACAGAGGCAGAAAGAATGTTTATCTGGATGGAAGAACGGGTAGGAAGGAACTGGGAGAAATAGGGGAAAGGGAAAGTGCAATTGCAATAAAAAAAAAACGGAGCTTTAAAACTATCCTCACATGTTCTTCTATCAAATAGAATGTTTCAGTATTTTATGAAGCAAATGACAAAATATTAATTTCATCCAAAGAGTTCCAGTAAAAATACTATTCTAAAATTATATTGCTTATGGTCATACTACCCCAAATGAAGCAAATCTCATCTAAATATTTTATTTTTAATATTCTATTTACTTAATTAATTGTAGCTCTTAGATTATTGGTTGGGTAATGCTCAAATAAGTCAAATAGATTCAATCATGTAGTAATAAACTAAAATTATTCTCAATATTACTATAAACTAACATTTTAATTAATGATAGGTCTCTAGGAAGGTAAGTGGTATACAGTTGGACCTCAAAGAATTCTGTTTAGATGATATTTGTCACATGTCTTTGCAAAAGTTACCTGAGCTTATTTTTCTTTGCTGTGGAAAATGAATTACTTTCAGGCTGAGGTTATAAGAGGCTAAGGTAAGAAGTAGACACTATACAAGCAGTAGTCATCTTAAACATATTGAATCAACATGCTATTATATCATATAATGCTTATATGAGAAGCAGCTTGGGAATCATTTCTTACCTTATCATGAGAAGCAGATATTCAAACAAACTTAAATTATGTTTGAAGAGGCAGCCAGGTAACATTATACTCATGTCATATGATCACTGGGAATCTACATAGAGTTCAGACCTTCATGCTAGAGGGAGCCATTTCTGTGTTTATATGCATCATGGTCACAATAGTTCACATCCTATCATTAGATACAGTGCTGCAAACACATAAACAGTTTCCGTAAATGAAGTGGGAATAGGCTGTGATAGGGTAGCAATCTGCTCCACTTTACCTGTTGCACTGGAAAAAAAGGCTTAGAGATTAATGCCATTCAGGCCTTGCCTTGATGTTTATTACAATGCTGATCAGGAAGAGTTTCTCAGACTTTGAGAAGTGTCTCTACAAATCTATCCTGAATTCTCTCAAATAACAGCCTTTCTCCCCTGCTGGTGTAGAATAAGGACAGTTTATATTTACCTTGTATCCTGGTATCAAAATGAAGCAGATCTCTAGTCTCCAAACAATTTATTCAACAGAATAACTGATCAGCTGTCAGACTATAATAAAACATCCCATTGCTGAGTGCGTGCTGTAGAATCAAGTACAGTACTAATTGCTTATATTCGTCAAGAATCCTGGCAATATTTCATGATTTTTTTTTCATTTATTTCCTCAATTAAATACAAAAATCTCTGTTTTATATCTCATCAAAGAGAGAATGCAAAGGATTTGTTAGTCAACTTCAGCAGGAATTCAGCTGAAGCTTTTCCTAACTTCATAACTCCTATCACTAGAAAAAAATACAAAATGAATAAAATGCAGTCTTAGACTGGAAGAAACTTAATTTAAAAGGAAACATGCAAACACACAGCTCAACCAAATTTACTGGCAATTGTTTCAAGGTGGGTATGCATCAACTGCTCTTTTTCAAACTGAACATCCCTCGTAGCTTATGAGTTAATGAAACAATATGGGGCAATAACACAGCCACGTTGGACATAAAGCAAGAATAATGTATGCATAACTACAATGACCAAATGTGAGAATTGTCTGAGCTTTGACAGCTTCTTAGCCTCAGGCCTTTTATTATAAAAATGACGTCAACTATATTACAAAAAGATGTTTAATTGATCCTAAATAATGGATGTACAATGTAAAATGAGCCCTTGCAAACCAAAGGAAGTACTCACAGAACTTCCTTTGAAATGTACTTCCTTGGGCTGGAGAGATAGCTCAGAGGTTAAGAGCACTGACTGTTCTTCCAGAGGACCTGAGTTCAATTCCCAGCAACCACATGGTGGCTACAACTATCTATAATGGCATCCAGTACCCTCTTTGTAATACTGTATACATAATAAATAAATAAATCTTTTTAAAAATGTTCTTCCTTAACAGAATAGAAATCTACAGAGCATCTCATAAAGCAAGGCTAGCAAAACTCTCTGAAGGACTAAGATTCACAGGTTAAAATGGATCAGATTATACTGTTTTGAGCTGTTCTGGCTTTAATGGGTCAGTAGGCAATGAAGGTTCACTCTGAGATCTGGTGATTAATGGCCATAGCAATAAAAGAACAGACGTGAGCTTCTAGCCTAATTTGGCATACAGTCTGAGTCACAGAGATAAATGTGTACTTCTTCCATCCCTACTTCTAGTGTGCACAAGAGGGATTACTCATTATGGAACAATAAATAAAGGCCCTGATAACCACAGAAGAAGAAAGGCCAAGGACAAGAAATAAGAAATGTTTGCCATGAACAGACATGAGCATGCAATTGTGAGAGCCTTATTTAAAGCTCATGCCTTCTGTTACTTCCTTGCAAAGTATGGTTTTTAATCTACTAGCCTAATTTAGATTCTATTATTCATATTGTTGTTCTCTCTTGGATTCACTTTGTTTACTCTTTCATGTGAATAATAGCTTCTCTTGTTGGTTAAAATTCCCATAAAGACAGTGAATGTGTGATGCATCTCTTAATAACTGTACAATCTCACACACTGTGGGTGATAAGCAACAGAGGACCTGGCATCAGAGCTGACACCATCTAGAAGGAATACCACCAATAGCAAAATGATCCCTTAGTCCAAGGTGAAGACAGGGTGAGAGTTATAATGATGGTTTCATAAGTTTACATCTCGAATCAGTTCTCAGAGTTCCCAGAGCTATGTCCTCAGTGGCAAGTACATAAGTGAAAATGAGTCAACCCTGGTAACACTATACATTTGGTATATATGTACATATATATATATATATATATATATATATTCTCTATGGTCTGACTTAAAAATACAGTTGAGAGCACCTACTTCTTATTACCCAAGTCCACTGTTATGTGGTTTTCATATTACCCAATTTTCTTTGATAGCCACCTAATTGGATTTCTAGCTTCCATTACTATCAGCTCCACAGTTGTTTCATTCAGGTCCAAGAGAGAGTCTTGCAAATAGTAAAGTATATAAATTCGGAATTAAAATTCCTTTTATAGGTACATATCATGTTTAATATGGAATCTAAAACACACTCTAAAGCATCTTTATTGCACAAATTCTAGTTAGTATATAATGTAAATCCAGAGTCAGATATAGGGCAGAAACTGGAATATCAGAGAGAGGTAACAGACCACAGTCAATTCTCACCTAGCCAACTTCTCAGACTGGAATAGGAGAAATGCTATCTTCAAGAGTAGCTTCTAGAGAATACCTGAATCTCTGTCTCCTCTAGCCTCAAATATTTTTCTTCCCAGTTTGGTTCACTTCCAAGTTCAACTCTGCATCATAATTCTAGAATTAGAATTAAAGGTGTAAGCTACTACTGTTTGGTTGTTAGGCCTTGAACTCACAGAAATACAGAAAGATCTCTGTCTCCTGACTGATGGGATTAAAGGCATGAGTCACCACTCTCTGGCCTTCATGGCTTGACTGTTAATGATTCTGTTCTCTGATATTCCAGGTTTATTTTATTAAATATAAAAATATATTACCACACATCTTATATGATATGGCAAATTCTCCCAGAAACAAACCCATTCTTTTTTCTTCCAACTTTATTCACTTCGTCCAACAAGAATGATCTTTCTGCTATCCTTGAATGTGTCTCATATGCATTGTGGAATATTGTGATATTACAATGTAGCACTGTAATAACACAGTTGAGCATTGTAGTATCATAATTGAGCTGTAATATACGATATCACTATGATGTCACAATGGAGTTTTGTAAAAGCATAGTATAGCATTGTGATCTTATAATGAAATACTGCAATATCTCAATGGGACATGAACATGTCAAACAAGAACATTGTCATCTCATAATGGAGTATCATGATATTACAATGGAACACTGTAATGTACAAGCAGAATTATGATAACATATTTCAGCATAATGGAGTAGTATTGTATCACAATGGAGCATTGTGATGTCACAGGCCAGTGATTTGTTATCACAATGGAATAGAACACTGCCATGTTATAGCAGAACATTGTAGCCTCATTATTGAGTATAGAACATTGTAGTTTCATAATAGAGTGTTGTGATATCACAGTGGAATGCTGTGATGCCTTATGCAGCCTGCGACAGTAGAAGGTAGCACTGTTACATTCCAATGAAATACTGTGATATCACAATTGAGCTGTAATATCACAATTGAGCTGTGATATCACAATTGAGCTGTGACATCACAGGGTAGCATTGTGTTAAAACAATGGAGTGTAGCTTATCACAGTGAAATATTGTGATCTCATAATAGAGTACTATGATATCACAAGAGAGCACTAATAAGTGTATGGTTACATCAAATTCTCCCAAAAAACATTCCATTATTTTTTACTTCTTTCATCCTTATTCACCTCAACTAACCATAATTTTATTCTTGCTGTGCATGAGCATGTCTCATATGTAATATGGGATATTGTGATGTCACAGTGGAGTACTATGATGTCACAATACAGAGCTCCACTGTGACACAACTCTTCTCCATATTATGTCACATACAGCATAGTAATGGTACAATGAGATGTGACGGCAAAGTGGGGCATAGTGATGGCACAGTGAATCATGTCTTATGTAAATGGAACATTATAATGACACAATAGAGCACTGTGATGTCACAGGCAACACTGTGATGATTGTACTATTTCTGCCAGGATTTTCACTCTGGATATGCACAATTTACTTGCTATATTATTCATGTTTAGGGGCAAATGTCACCTCTTATGAGAGACCTCCCTTGTGCTCATCATCTAAGTCATCATCCTCTTAGTCTCCCATCCTCACATCCTGTGTTATTTATCCCAGAGAACTTATCACTCTCTATATGAAGCTATGTATTTCTTTAGTAGTCCTTGCCTTTTAGATTAGAAACTAGCTTAATGAGAGCTAGGATGCTGTCTTTTGGTCACTGTTCTGTTCTCAGTGCAAGCCAGTACAAGGCTTATTCCTAAGTATGAATACTGCATGTTTGTGCTAAAATGACTGGAAACAAGAGCAACCTATTAAATTGGCCATGTCATTAAATCTCCCACCATGGACATTCTCTAAGGGACCTTTCCATGAAAAAGTCAAGAAACAACACTCTCTGAAAATGGAACTGACACAAATACTGAAGAGTCCTCTCTGCTACACAGAGTTGAATAGCATATGATATCCTAGCCAAGTTCAGTATTGTCACCAACTGAGACGAGAGATCAGGAATAGATCCAAAAACCTCTGAGAATAAGCTCTAATAAGCCACTGGACAGTAATGTCATTGGTACATGATCAATAACCATGCTAAGCCTCAGTTTTCTCACCTGTGAACATAGGACAATGGCTAGAGATAATTTTATAACTATATAAAAAATTTTAATGGAAAACTTAATAATATGTAATGAAATACAAAAAAGCATCAAGAGTATTGTTAAAGAATAAATGTGTGATTGATAGGAATGTTCTCTCTGGAAGTACAGGTAACAAACCTTCATTCTATACATACATTAATAAAGAGCCACAATGCTAAATAATGAGCAGAAACATCCAGAAAAACATCAGTTATCAATTAGTTTGAATCACTCGCTCATCTGTAGGCAAATTTTTCTGTCTCATCAGCAGCTCTCCGAATAACCACACAGAGATAATATTGATTACAAATGTTTGACCTATAGCTTAGGCTTTTCTCCAACCCACTCTTCCAACTTAAATTAACACAAATCTATTCATCTGTGCACTGTCCTAAAGCTTATTTTACCTCATCTATGAACTTCACATGTTTTTTTCCACATTAGCTTAGTGGCTCCCTTAACTCTACCCCTGTTCTTCCCAGCATTTTCTCTGTCCCAAAAATTCTGCCTAGGCATGGGCTAACCAGCTTTTTATTAACAATGAGAGTAATACATGCTTACAGTGTACAAAAAAAACATTATTTCACAGACTTATCTCTATGTTATAGTGAGTAAAGCCACATTTCTGTTTCTTAGTGTTCTGGAGAGTTTACTAACACTACATTCTCTATCTTAAAGACCATAACTCCAACCTGACACCAAACAGGAGTGTCTTCTAGGTGACCAAACAAGGAGGTCAGATGTATATATAGTGTTCAATGCTAATTCTAAAAGTGTATCTAGAAACTTTTGAAAATTCTCAATGTCAAAGTCAATAAGGCCCTCAAAAAGAAGCATAGAAAATCTCATTTTCAGACCCTTGCTTTACCTCACAAGCTGAGAGAGGTACAGGAGTACTTTACATTAAACTCTGGTGCTTTACATTGGGAAACACCAGAAGGTAATGTAAGCCCCAATGTAGATTTCAAAACCTACTTTACTCTGAGCATCTTTCTCATTACTATACCTAGGTCTATGTTGAAGATGGTAAACACGTGACAAGTAAAGCCACATCACCCTCCTAGCACAAAAGATACCTGTAATTCATATGGCCTGTCTCTGGGAACCCTGACATGAAAGCCATAAAATCTTCCAAGAAGCATTGTCAACAAATTTGAGTTGAAATTAAAAAATAAATAAAAATCAATTTCCAATCCTGTGGCGAGCCGCTTCTGGCCTGCAGAACGATGAGTCACCACATGCACGATTCTTCTCGGATCACACTTTATTGGAGTACAGCTCAGTTGTGAAATGGTGGAAAGAAGACCCCGAGCCTGAGATTCAGCCTGCTTATATAGGGAAGCCTGGTGTGTGATTGGTGCCCATCACAATGCCTCATTGACATATGGCTGGTGATTGGTTCAAAGTAGACTCATTAGCATATGGCTGGTGATTGGACCAAAATAATGACTCATTAACCATATTTGAGGACTGCATCAGATAGGTCCTTTCTCGATGCCTAATTTGCATAAGCACATCAGATTGGTCACTACTCGATGCCTAATTAGCATAAGCACATCAGATTGGTCACTACTCGATGCCTAATTAGCATAAGCGGCAATAGAATGTTCCAGCAAGTTGTGCAAAGGCAAACCGCGCCCTACACAATCCCAACTAACTCCAACAAGCAAGCAAAAGAAGCTGCTGGTAAGATTCTACCCCACCCTAGCCACAACACTCACACCTGGTTATCATCCCCAACTGAGTCTTTCCCTTGACAAGCCAGTGTGTCAGCTCCAACCCAAAGCCTGCCTTGACCCCACCAATGCTGACCTTTCCCAGCTCCTTGGTGCATTGCCCATTTATAAACTTAGTGTATCCAATGGCACTAGCTGGCTAATTGGATAGAAAAATCTGTGTCTTCAATAGTCTCTTTGAGAAAGTATTAGTGAAAATAGTTTATTTGATATTTCTCTTTTTCCTTAAAACAAAAGCACAATTTAGCAATTCCTCATAAAAGAAAGATGCTTCATGATTCAAGGTGATTGTTCTAAAGGCAAAGCTGTCCTCTCACTATACGGACTTGACTTCAGAGCTGTTAAGTGAACTATATATGTCACACAGCTAAGTAACCATGCTGGGCCCAATAGCACCTCTTCTTTTTATTACTAATTTTTTTAAATTAACATCTAGAGAACTAATGTGATTGAGATATTTTCTCTTTTTTTATTTGTTTTTATTTGTAATATTCAATGTAACAATATCATCCGTAGAATAAATATTTTCTGGGATGACTGAACTTTCTTTTTTTAAATTTTTTTAAAAATTTATTATTATTATTATTATTATTATTAACAAAGAAGTCACACTTTCTATCCTTGTATATCCTTATTCAAGGTCCCTTCCCCCTCCCGCCACATCAGGTTATTCTTTCTTCTCCACAACTCCCCATCCCCTCCCTGGGCAGGCAACAGACAGTCCCATGTACCTACTGACCCAGT
This sequence comes from Sigmodon hispidus, assembly GCA_004025045.1. Lineage (NCBI taxonomy): Eukaryota > Metazoa > Chordata > Mammalia > Rodentia > Cricetidae > Sigmodon > Sigmodon hispidus. The sequence continues at coordinate 5,152 of PVIH01019117.1, read as the reverse complement.
ATTGCTTAGTTCAGTCTCCACTCCTGGCAGATCCAGCTTTCTCCTCCCTCCCTCAAGAGTGAGTCAGGTGTTCCTCTAAAGGGAGTAGGATCCAAGCAGTCAGTCCAGAGTGTTTCTGATCCCAAGCTGTTCAGTGGTTGTGGTTTGCAGCTTGGGCATGCTTTGCTTTTTTCTTGTTTGTTTGTTTGTTTGTATAGAGACTACTAATGAGTGAGTACATCCCCTGCTTATCTTTCTGAGTTTGTGATACCTCGCTCAGGAGGATAATCTCCAAATCCATCCATTTGCCTGCAAATTTTAGGATATCATTTTTTCTTACTGCTGAGTAGTACTCCATTGTGTAGATATACTACAGTTTGTTAATCCATTCTTCAGTTGAGGGACATTTAGGTTGTTTCCAGGTTCTTGCTATTACAAATAATGCTGCTATGAACATAGTTGATCTAATGCCTTTGGAATATGACTGTGCCTCTTTAGGGTATACACCCAGAAGTAGTATTGCTGGGTCCTTGGGGAGATTGATTCTCAATTTTCTGAGAAACCGCCATACTTGATAGAAAAGAAAGTGGGAAATACACTTCTACGAATTGGCACAGGTGACCACTTCCTAAATATAACACCAGTGGCACAGGCACTAAGACCAACAATCAATAAGTGGGATCTTCAGAAGCTAGGAAGCTTCTGCAAAACCAAGGACACTGTCAATAGGACAAAACGGCAGCCTACAGAATGGGAAAAGATTTTCACCAACCCTACAAGTGATAGAGGACTGATCTCTAAGATATATAAAGAACTCAAAAAATCTAGAGCCCAAAACCTTGAATAACCCAATCAAAAAATGGGGTTCAGATCTAAAAAGGGAATTCTCAACAGAAGAATTACAAATGACTGAAAGGCACCTGAAAAAGTGCTCATCTTTAGCCATCATAGAAATGCAAATCAAAACAATTTTGTGATACCAGCCGACACCTGTTAGACTGGCTAAGATAAAAGACACGGAGGACAGCCTATGCTGGAGAGGATGCAGAGCAAGGGGAACACTCCTCCATTGTTGGTGGGAGTGTAAGCTTGTTCAGCCACTTTGGAACGCAGTATGGTGGTTGAGATATTTTCATACATATATCTCATTAAACTTTATTTTAATTCACCATCCCTACCTCTCCTCAATCTCTGCCTCCCTCTCTTTCTGGTCTTGATCATTATGCTAGCTCCTTCCTCTACCTCGTGTCACAAATAGTTCATTACCCTTTTTACACTCACCTCACCCCCATCTTTAGACCTCCTCCCTCTCATAGCTCCTTTTTCTACTTTCAATTCCTACATACACATTTGGGTTGTGCACATAGTGTGTGTGTGTGTGTGTGTGTGTGTGTGTGTGTGTGTGTGTGTGTGTGTTTGGTGTATAGTATGTATATATATATATATGTGTGTGGTATGCATACATGTGTGTATAAGCATCTGTCTGTATGTGTGTGTATGCTTTGTACATGCCTGTATGTAGTGATATATTATATATTTAATACAATCAGCCTGGAATATCAGAGAACAGAATCACCCACAGTTAAGCCATGAAGGTCAGAGAGTGATGACTCAGGCCTTTAATCCCATCACTCAGGAGACAGAGATCCTTCTGGATTTCTGTAAATTCAAGGCCTAACAGCCAAGCAGTAGTAGTTCACACCTTTAATCCTAACTCGAGGATTATGATGCAGAGTTGAACCCAGAAGTGAAACAACTAGAAGGAGAAGTTATTTAAGGCAGGAGGCAGAGATTCAGACATTCTGTAGGAGCTACCAGCCAGGCTGAGAACTCTTGAAGATAGTGTTTATCCTGTTTGGCCTGAGAAGTTGGCTTAGTGAGAATTGACAGTGTTCTGTTTCCTCTCTCTGATAGTATAGCTTTTCCCCAATATCTGGGTCTGGGATTTCATTATATACTAAATAGAATTTGTGCAATGTGTGTGTGTGTGTGAGTGTGTGTGTGTGTGTGTGTGTGTGTGTTATTCACATGTGTGGACACATACATATAAATTTCAATCTAGATTTTACATTTGAGAGAACATACGTGATAACTGACTGGTAATCTGGTGACAGCTGAGTCTCCTGAATCAGTTCCAGTCATTTTTCTCTTGACGAACAAAGCTGACCTAAACCATGCTTAAGGCTTCAATCATTGCATTGATAAGTGTCATAGGTAGTTTAGCTCACTAAAAATTAGAAAAGGGACAGAATAAGCACTCTATCATAATCTTAACAAGGAAACACACAACTATAAATGTCAGACTTACTCTTCAGCAGAGTTCAGTCATAGTTTGCTCACTTATGCAAACCAGTTATTGCATTCTGTGATGAGGGAAATACAGTGGTGAGAAATTTAAATGGAACTATAATGGAAGAAGAATAAATACTAAGTATATAATGTATATTATATATACTATTTCATTAATGACACATGACAGAAGTAGAATCTCAGAAGCTGTAAATGTTTATAAATAAACACAAATCCAAACACATTGTTCTTTTTTTTACATATTCAATTTATTGCCTACCAAAAGAAATATAAGTTTTGTTGAAGTACACAGAGAACTTTAAAATATTAGGAATTCAACATTGAAAGCTATTTCATTGATTTGAAGACATTTAAGAGCTTAAAGAAAATTATACCAAAGAAACATCTAACCTTATACTTATTTTTTTGACTTGTATGGAAATTTGACAGTGATTAAAGGGATAATGATAAATCCAAAATGATATGTAACACATATTTTAAATCTGAAAATGAAAACAATGACATTCCTCATGATTTTTCAAGAGTAGTATTGATGAGGTGTATGCAGATTCCAGAGCCTTGGGAAAGTCATCCAAATAGCCTGGTGTTTGGCATATTCAACTTTGCTGCTGTTAGCTTGACAGATGATAGCAATGTTCCCAGTCACCACAGTACCATTGTAAAGGCATTTCTTATTGGACAAAGTGCTCAGAATATTGCACCCTGGAGCTTTATTTAGGAAAATGGTCCAATTGATGTTTTCTGTTTAACCCCAGTGTTGACCTATTATAGCATCCATGTTAATAAGCAGTGTTATCATTTAAGAGACTAGTTTATATAGTTCCATTCATTAACAGTATATTTGTTTAATCTGACTTACTCATGGCTCTAACAATTATTTCTACACGGTAACTTATAAGACAGAGGGTCCTACATTTTGTGCATCACACTGACATAATCCCCATAAGTTCATGGAACTGTTTCATCTTATTCTTAGGACGAATGTGGTTTGTTTAGTTCCCCGTTTTGATTTTGTAGGTCAGCTGCTGTTCTTTGTAGAATGCACTACCTCAGTTTTAATTTTTCAGAATGAAAGGAGAATCTTTTCTATACCAGCACTTTTACATAGATGGGATTTTAATTTACAAATACTGAAATTCTTGAAGGGTTAATATTGAATTTATAAAGGGTCTTATTAGACATAGTAAGTACTTGCAGTGATATGTCATTGGTCACATGCTTATGTCTACTTTTAAGGTCTAAAAGTGATAGTGATGTCAGAGAATAAGCAACTAACTTGTATGGATGAGGTAGGATCTATTTATGCTCTGGTCATTGTTTCTTATGATAGGTGATCAATATTTCATTTTTCTCTAAGAGAGAAAGAAGTTCTGCTTGCCTGTCATTTGTGTTCACAGGTTCAGCATAGCTAACTAAAGTTGAACACATGTTAAATACAACACAGAACTTCCTTCACATAATCAAAATCCAGCTTTTTCATTGTTTTTTTCATAATAATCTTGTGGTGTTTTTGTTTTCTTTTTTATTTATTATGAATAAAGTCTCATTTTTTATCCCTATCCCCTTGTTCAAACTCCCTTCACCCTCCTACCCCTCCTACTCACTCTCTCTTCTCCTCATCTCTTTATCTCCTCCCCAGCAAGGGGCATGAGGTCCCAAGGTCCCAAGGTGGCTTAGTTCAGCATCCACTCCAGGCAGATCTGCTCTCCTCACCTCAACATCAAGACTGGGTCAGGTGTTCCTCTGGAGGGAATGGGTTCCAAGGTGCCAGTCCAAGGTGCTTCAGATCTCAAGCTGTTCAGTGGTTGTGGTTTGCAGCTTGGGTATGCTTTGCTTTTTGTCTAAAGTCCACTAATGAGTGAGCACATTCGCTGCTTCTCTTTCTGGGATTGTGATAGCTCGCTCAGGAAGATATTCTCCATATACACCCATTTGCCTGCAAATTTAAAATATCATTTTTTCTTACTGCTGAGTAGTGCTCCATTGTGTAAATGTACCACAGCTTCTTAATACATTCCTCAATTGAAGGGCATCTAGGTTGTCTCCAGGATCTAGCTATTATGAATAATGCTGCTATGAACATAGTTGAGCTAATGTTTTGGAGGTGCTAATATGCATCTTTAGGGTATATGCCTAAGAGTGGTATTGCTGGATCCTTGAGGAGAGTGATTTCCAGTTTTCTGAGAAATTGCCATACTGCACTCCAAAGTGGCTGAAAAAGTTTACACTCCCACCAACAATGGAAGAGTGTTCCCTTCACTTCACATCCTCTCCATAGGTTGTCATCTGTGTTTTTAATTTTAGCCATTCTGACTTAAATATAATTAAGGCGATTTGCAAGAAGCCGACAGCCAGTATCAAACTTAATGGAGAAAAACTCAAAGCAATCCCACTAAAGTCAGGAACTAGACAAGGCGTCCTCTCTCCCCTTATCTATTCAATATAGTTCTCGAAGTTTTAGCTAAAGCAATAAGGGAACAAAAAGAGATCAAGGGCATACAAATTGGAAAAGAAGAAGTGAAGCTATCTCTATTTGCAGATGATATGATTGTATACATAAGTGACCCTCAAAATTCTTCCAAGGAACTGCTTCAGCTGATAAACACCTTCAGCAATGTAGCAGGATACAAGATAAACTCAAAGAAATCAGTAGCCCTTCTATAAACTAAAGATAGAAGAGCTGAAAAAGAAATAAGGGAAACATTACCCTTCATATTAGCAGCAAATAGTATTAAATACCTTGGAGTAACTATAACCAAAGAAGTAACAGACCTATTTGACAAAAATTTTAAATCACTGAAGAAAGAAATTGAAGAGGATATCAGAAAATGGAAAGCTCTCCCATGTTCCTGGATTGGTAGGA
>PVIH01019116.1:0-36345 GCA_004025045.1 Sigmodon hispidus | reverse complement strand
GGGGGTGGGCACTAAGCAGCTGTGGGAGAGTTTGAACTGCAGGGCTAGACCGGGCCAGAAACTCTTACTACATCTCAGTTTGGAATTTTATTCAAATGGATCTCACCCTAAAAGTCCCAAGGAAAACCAAGGAAAGAAATGACGATGCTCATGACAGCCAGTGGGTGTGGCCCTGTCTCCCTTCCTGCCCCTATTCTCTCAGATCATCAGAGGAGACACACATTTAAGCAAGGTCAACTTTTGGAAGCCTAGGGCGGTGGGCCTAGTTCCCCTCTCTTGTTTTAAGGCATTTCACCGGGTACAGGAAGGCAGGCTTCTCAGGACACCAGGCCTCTATTTTAGGTCCACTAGTCGATGCGTGTCCCAGTAGAGGGAGGCAGCCTCCACTTTGGAGGAACATATATAAAAAACCCTGATCTGAACTGAGTCAATGGCCAGGGTCTCTTCTGGTCCTGCCTGAATAGAGAAAACCATAAACAGCCTGGAGCAAAGCATCCTGGCCCTTCTGTGAGGCTCCTATAGTCTGCATCTTTCTAAAAATAGCTAACTGTAGTGTCAGACAGCCTGGTGCTGGTTATATAACTCATATCACCAGCAATGCTCACTGCAAGGCAGAATGCCACCAAACCCACCTTGATGCAACAGAACACCAATACACAGATGGAGAGAGAACCTATCCGAGCTGCTGCCCAGCACTGGAGGGTCTGAGCTGACACTGAAGCCTGGGTGTTTCTGAATCTAAAGACTTATTTGTCCCGTGTCAACTTCTGAGTGATGTCTACTACTGTTTCTAAGGCAATTTTTGGACTCATTGTATTATTTTCTAAGGGTCAGCAATTTTATGTAAGTTCTTGCCCAGGTACTGAATTTGTGGATCTAAACAGTGCATACATTTTCGGTCCATGGAAGCAAAGGAAGCATCCAGACTTGAAACCTCAAAGGGGCAGTATGAAGGTCACAAAGGAGGTGGGTTGAGGGGAGAATTGCATTTCATTTTCTAGTCCTGTATGGCTACAGTGCATAAGGAATTTAAACACAAAATTCTGTAGCTGATTACCTATTTCTCTAAGAAACCCTTGGGGTAATTCACTTAGAGAGAAAGGATTTGAGAGACAGGCCCAGCAGGTGAGGGCTCTAGCTGCCAACCTGATCATTTGAATCTAAGGCCCGAGGCCACAGACAGGAAGGAAAAAACAACTCCCTAGGACTGTCTTTTGATTTCCACACACACGAAGTCATACACACACACACACACAGCCATACACACACACACACACACACACACACAGTCATACATACACACAGTCACACACATACATTCACACACACACATAGACACACACACAGAGTCACATACACACACAGTCATACACACACACAGTCACACACACAGTCATACACACACACAGTCACACACAGTCACACACACACAGTCATACACAAACACAGTCACACACACACTCATACACACATACAGAGTCACATACACACACAGTCATACACACATACATAGTCATACACACACACAGTCACACACACACACACAGTCACATACACACAGTCATACACACACACAGTCACACACACATAAACATTAAAAATATATTTTAAAACAAAGGTTTATTTTAGTTCATCACTTTAAAGCTTCTGCATTAGTGATTGACTCAAATGCATTTGGACCACTGATGAAGCAGCACACTTTGGTGGGGTGAGAGGGGGCAAACACCTATCTCTGTGTTGGGGTGCTAAATGAATGACAGAAGGCATCAAATCCCACAATTTTTCAGGGGCATGCACTCAATGATCTAACTCCTCTTAATAGTGCTGACCTTCCAAAAAACAACAACGTACCTCCTAGAGGAACAATCATTTTATGAATCTGTGGGATTCCAGATCATAGCAACTTCCTAGGTTAGCTCAAATTACAGTTCTGAGTAATGCCTCCCCAAACAGGCCTCACTTCAAATTAAAAGCTCCCTTTTCAAAGCTGTGTGGCGGTGGTGCATGCCTTTAATTAATCCCAGCAGTCAGGAGGCAGAGGCGGGTGGATCTCTGTGAGTTCAAGGACAGTCTGGTCTACTGAGCGAGTTCCAAAACAGCCAGGACTATACAGAGAACACTCATAACAAAGCTCCCTTTTCCAATTCTTTTTTTTTTTTTTTAATTTATTTATTTATTTATTTGCCTTGGTGTTTGCCTGGAACTGGAACTACAGACAGTTGTTAGCTGCCATGTGGGTGCTGGGAATCGAACCCGGGTCCTCTGGAAGAGCAGATGGTGCTCTTAACCACTGAGCCATTTCTCCAGCCCCCCCTTTTCCAATTCTAATAACCCACTATTATCTGACAATTAACTGGCTCAGAGCTTTTCTTTCAAAGTGTCCCAGCTTTTGTTTTCTGTCCTAACTATCAAGGATACTAGTGGATACAAGCCACACTTCTTTTATTTCTTTGTTCCACACTGGCACTATATGCATAGAAGTTGCTCAATAATAAATGATCCAACAACTTATAGTTAAAGATTAATGAATTTGGAATAATTCAGGACCTAAGTTGATTTGGGTGATGTTACTGGTGCCTGGCATTGTAAAAGTGCATCAGGGATTATCAGACATTTCTTTCTTTCTTTTTTTTTTTTTTTAAAAAAACTTTTTATTTATTTATTTAATTATTTGCCTTGGTGTTTTGCCTGGAACTGGAACTACAGACAGTTGTGAGCTGCCATGTGGGTGCTGGGAATCAAACCCGGGTCCTCTGGAAGAGCAGACGGTGCTCTTAACCGCTGAGCCATCTCTCCAGCCCCTATCAGACATTTCTTGTGCAGGTTCCTGTGAAAACCAGAGCAGCCCACAGAGAAAATAAATACAGAGAGGTGAAGTGTCCTACTGCAGGAACCCAGATGTCTTATTGCACAGTGTGAAGTATTTCTATCCCAGCTGACTCTTGTGGATGAACAGGGGATGAGATGTGGAGGCTGACCCTGCTTATAAAGCAGCCTTACCAGTAGAGAGAGAAGCGTGCAAGGGTCTGGGAGCCAGTGAGACCTGTGTGCTAGCCCAGCCCCCATGAGCCAGGAAGCTTTATTCAATTTTTCTGTGTCTAGTCTTTAAAATATCAATGACAATGTCCCTTCACCACTGCTCCTCATGGTCCAGTACACTGTGGTTGGCACACAGTTGGGGAACACTAAATCATCTCTCAGAATCCCCTACTAGGGGATCACAGAGACATGGAGACTAAATAGACAATGATTTCTGTTTGATGCTCTAATAAATACTTGAAATCAATTTGCCTACTTGAAACTTAAAATAAGCAGTTATATCAAATGGTCAAATAAATGAATTTGCTGAAAAAATGTTAGTACTCAGTAAGAATTTCAGGAGGCAGATTAAATCTGGAAAGAAAGCCTTAAATAGAGCATGCATCCACCTCAGAAGTTATTTAAACTAAAAATATTGTAAAATTGATATTGTATGATAGTCTGAGGTACTGTGTGATGGGCCTGTAATCCAGCTGTCCGGGAACTGAGGCAGGAGACTCATAAGTTCATTGCCTGCCTACATTACAAAGTGATTTCAGGGCCACCCTAGACTCCAGAGAGCCTGTCTCAAAATTCAGAAAGAAGAAAAGAGAGCTGAGGATGGTGCTCAGTGGTGGAGTGCTTCCCTAGCTGAGTGCAACCCTGAGTCCCCAGTGCTGGCCCAAGGGCAGTGTATACATCAACAGACTGAAAGATTGTCACTGCTGCTTTTTTGATGGAGGAAACAGGTCCAACAACCTTACAAATACAGGGATTTAATAACTTATAACTGCTCCCATCTCAGTGAGGCTACAGAAGGATGTTCCAAATGGAAAGGCGATCACCACACAGCATGCAGAATCCCAGGACACCAGCAACTTCCTTTCCCTTTTGTTCCAAAATATACTCAAGACAGAATAAAAAAAATAGGTCTTAATAAGATAAAAATAAAAATACTCAAAACAAAAAATATTAAAATATTTCCATGGACAATGAAACTGTTAGAAATGAACTGAAAATTTCCCTTCTGTTTGTTTAAAACTTATTTTTTTTTTTGTTATAAAATAGTATAATGTCTTTTTAGTGGGCAGAACTGGAGTCTTATTTAATAGTACTTTCCAGAAAAGCTAGGCCAATGACCAGACAAATTAAGTCAATTGTAAAGAAGTGACTTGAAGTTTCAAGGTAGTTAAAATGAAATCCAGACTTGGTTGCTAGACTTTAACTGTTATGCCTCGGCAGCAGACTGCTCCTCTGCTTTTTCATAAGGCCTAAATATGGCCCAGAGCAATTGTTAATGCAAACAGCCACGTGACCTGTTTGTCCCCCTTTACTCGTAACCCAAACTCACCTATCTCTGAGCCAGGGTTGGCTGCACATCTCTGAGCCGTGTATGCTTGCTCTCTGCTTCTTAATTTACTCTGCTGAAATGGAGTGGAATTTCAATGTAGAGTTACCCATTAGCTCCAAGGCTAAATTTAAACCTCTAATTAAATTAATCTGTTCATCTTAAACACTTTGCTTCTCCCGCAGAGAAGTGTAGCAAGGCTTCTCAGGTGTCACAGAGCCTAATTCAGGGCGACAGTTGTTCTATACTATGTTTAATAAGTAGAGAACTGGGTGGTGGTATTGAGAAGCAACTGGGTAGTCCCTCAGTTGCAAGACCTAAAACCACCTGTTGGGGGTGGGGCCAGAGTCACTGTGTCCTTAGGAAGAAACCTGGAGCATATTACCAGGAGTCAAACAGATGCTTACGAAATAAATGGGAATAACTGTCCATATCTGTCCCGGCTTATGGAGAAGTAAAGAGACACTTGCAGACATTTGCAAGGTGACGACAGGAACATAAATGCAAGACTATTTTAGCCTGTCCAGATCTTCACCAAAAATGCAATACATTTTTCAGGGACCAAATGAAAATCCTGGCTGTATTTTGCTAAGATCTCCAGGGGTGTGTATGTAAATCAGCAGGGTCTCATAGAAAGTGCTCACACACCCAGGTAACCTTTATTCTTAATTTTGGCAGTCGGCTCTCTGGATCTGCCAAAGAGTAGGGACACATCCCAAAGGTAAGCGACACTTTCAGCGAGAATGTCCACGTAGGAAGGTGTGCCCTCTCGCGTAACTGTTAACAAGAACCGGTGTGTCCAGGCCCATGGGTAACGTCAGATTCGGTTACTAGGTCGCGGTGCACCCTCTGGTCCAGGTGATCGCCCCTTAACTCTTCTGGGAGCACAAGCCTGGGCTGTGGCTCAGCTCACCGGGCTCTCTGGACACCCGCGATCCTCCGCCCGAGCGTACCGGGGTGACGTGCTCGCCTCCAGCACCTGGCTTCCGCGCGCCCCAGGAACAGCTGGGACCGTGGGGACCGGCCGATGAGCCCCCGCCCTGCCACGCGCCGGGCTCAGCCTTCCTTCTCCTCTTTCGCCTCCTCTAGCGCGGTCGCCTCCCGCCGCGGCGGACTCCGCCTGCGGCTTTGTTTTCCTCCCAGGTCTCATTCCCCACACGTGATACTGTGTTATTGCAAAGAGTGCTTCGGAGCGCGAGCGCGGGGCGCGCGCACCTATAAATACGGCCGGCCGGCCCGGGAGCCCGCGATCGCGCGGCGCGCAGGGCCGGACAGGCGCGCGTGGGTCCCGGGCGGGGAGGGTGAGCCAGGCGCGCGTGAGTTCCAGCGGTGCCCGAGCGTCCAGGGCCGATCATGGCCCGCCCGCGGGAGGGCAGGGCCGCCGCCTTGCACACAGCCCGCGCCCCGTGCCCTGCCCAGCCCGGGTCGCCGAGGCTCTTGGCCGCCGCTTAGCACTAGGCACCCGCCGCTCGTTTCTCAGGCACCGCGGAGCTGACGCCGCAGACGGACACAATGGCGGCGGCGACCGCCACAGCGGGCACGGCCGCCTGCAGCAGCAGCAGCAGCAGCAGCGGTGGCGGCGGCGGCAGCACGGACGCGGCGGCCACCAGCGGGGTGCAGCCGCCGTTGCCTCCCGCCCTCGCTCATCCCGAGCCTCTCCGTAAGCCGCGTGTGGACCCGCGGCGCCGCCAGGCTGCCCTGTCCTTCCTTACCAACATTTCGCTGGACGGACGGCCGCTGCTGCAGGACGACGAGTGGGGCGGCGGCGAGGAGGGCGGCGCGACCAAACCCGGAGCAAGGGCTCGGCTGAGCCTGCTGGCCGCTGGCTGCAACGCGTTCTCGGCACCCGGCACCGCGGCCGCACCGTGGACCGCCGGCTCCGGCTCTAGCCCTTGCCCGCTGCCACCGTCCTTGGTCTCCCGGGCGTCGGGGGAATCGCTGCCTCCCCGTTCAGCCCCAGCCGTCACCGGTGTTCAGATGCAGCTGCCCTACGGTCCGGGGAGCGCGGGACAGGAGGAGCTGGAGGAGGACGATGCCTTCACCAATGTGCAGGTGCCACTGGCCAGCTTCTTGGGCTCCGGGACCCCGGGGAGTGCGAGCGGCAGTCGGGGCCGCCTCAACTCGTTCACTCAGGGAATCCTGCCCATCGCCTTCTCCAGGCAGAACTCGCAGAATTACTGCGCCTTGGAGCAGCCAGGCCAGGGCGGCAGCACTAGCACCTTGGAGCAGCTGCAGAGGTCCCGGTGAGTATTGTGGACGCCACGCGCGTCCAGCTTTGCGGTGTCCCTACGACAGGAACCCCACCGGGGTCGCTGCCACCTTCCCGCCCCTGGCTCGATCCCGGGCTCTTAGCTGGAATCCCAAACCACTAGGGCATGTAAAAGGGGAAGAGGCCCAGGGAGTGTGTGGTCACACGTGTGTATGAACTCGGCCCTAGCAGAGCGGGCGCACTGCGCCCCTGCTTTGGCCAGAAAGTTGGAAGAAGCAGTTAAGAAGCTACTCTCAAGCCTCCGGGCGCGAGGAGATCGATCACCAGCTTCCGCCGCACCCGTCCAGACCCGGAGGAGCGTCTCCAGCTCGGGGAGAGCACGGTGCCGTGGGTGGGGCCCGGGCTGGGCGGCGCTCCGAAGCCCCAACTAGTAGTAGACACGTGGGAATCCCTTTGGAAAGTTTGTGGAGCCCGGGAAATTGTGTTTTCCTTTTGTTTTTCTAAGAGGTGGAAAGTTTTTCTGGCATTTCCTTGGCCCAGGCCTAGGGTGTGGGTGACAGAGGAAATGTGGCCTGAGACTTCCATTCCCAGAAAAACTGGTGAGAGTTAGAAGCTTGCTGCATGCATGTGTGAGTTATCTGCAGGTTTGTGAAATCTTAGCAAAAATGTGAAACCTGTTTAGTGGAGAAATAGCTGGAGTTCATTGTCGTTTGTTAGGGTAGTTGGCCTCGGTTCTGTGTGGAATAGTGAGACAACAGGTTGGGGAAGAAGTCCAGTGGAGTAGGTGGGGCTCCGCAAACATGTGGCTTGCTAATAAAGGCTCCTAAGAGGTTTTTAGAGTATTGATTATCTTAGTTAACTAGCAATAACTTGGAGAACCAGAGCCTCTGTTTCCTTAAAGGGATAGATCCTTGTCAGCGTTCTGTGGACAGACATCTAGGTAGGCAGGGAGACCGACTCTGTTCACCATGCTCTCCTGGGATGGTCCAGTGAGAGCTCCTACATACATTCTCTGGCCTGAAAAAGAAGTTGGTCTGTTGGAAAACTCCCTTGCTTAATAGGATGAGAGAAAAACCAGCTGGGCTCGCCCAGAAGTTTGCTGGCTTCCCAGTACATGAAGTCAGATTCATGCTGCCTCAGAGTATTTAGAATTCAAGAGCCTTAAGCAGGGCTTTGTGGTCTGGGGAGGCATCCCCCTGATTGCATTGATGAGTTAGTGATCCTGGCTGGGTACAAGTGTCAATCCCGCTCTGGCATTTCTTGTCAGAGCATGAATCTCCTGGAAATGGAGAGCCCTAGGCCAACAGAACTGTGACTCTGAAGTCTGAGCCCAAGCCCAGAAGAGGGTTATGACAGACATTCTAATAAACTTGAGTTGTGCTAAGTCAGTGTGTCGCCTGGACGGCAGATGTGCTGACAACAGCTGGAAATGGGATCACCCTCCACTCTTCCTCCTGGAAACTCATTTGGGAGGTGTGAGTCAAAGACTTCCTGAGCTCACTTGCTAATCCTAGTCCTAAAATCCTAAAGGTGGTTTATTTGCTTATGTATTTTGATTTTTCTAGGTAGAGTTTCTTTGTGTAGCCCTGGCTGTCCTGAAACTCACTTTGTAGACCAGGCTGGCCTTAAATTCTCTGCCTCCAAGTGCTGAGATTAAAGATATGCATGGCCACCACCTGGCTAGGTGAAGAGATTCTGTTCAAACACGTGTCAGCATGCACCAGTCTCAGGATGTATTCTTGCCTGACAGTTACCCCGACCAAACTGTTTCTGAGTAGTCTGTGTTTGTGCTTTTTGGCAGGTCTCATAGAGGAGGGCAGAGGGAAGTTAAGGTGATCTGAGAAAGGTCTTTGTGGCCGTGGAGCCTTCTGTCTGAGGTGTGTTACTTTTATGATCCATGAAGAGGACTTTCACCTGCCCATGCTCACCTAAGGCCCAAGTGGGGCCAGCCCTCTCCTGTTTCCTGTTCCCTGCCTTCCTAAGTGTATTGGCTTTCTCAAGCCCAGTGACCAGTGAGACTCTCTCTATACACTGCTTCCCCAAAATGCTCCTGGGATTACTTTGGACTTTTTGTGGATTATTTTCTAGTTCTGTAAGAAAGTCTATGGCACCATGGCAGCCCAGACTGTGGGCTCTGGCTCCTTAGCTCTGTGGAGAGCTCAGAAGGGCAGTTCACTCCTTTCTACTCCAACCTTTGTGAGTTCATGTCCAGCTTCCCAGGTGATTCACAAGCATTGCAAAAGGGAATCTCAAATCCACTTTTTCTAGTGAATTGAAACTTGTCTATATTGAGCTTGTCCCGGATGTATAACAATCACAACTTTAAGACCTGGACTCTTAAAAATCCTTCTGGTTTCTTCCTTTTGGACTCTTGACAGACTGGGGATGAAACTCGGCTCCTTGGGCATGTCAAGGAAGCCCTTGACCAATCAGCTAGAACCCTGGTTGGTCTGGACTCTTATAAAACCAACTAAAATAAATTGCTTTGCTGTTTGTGGTGAACTGAAATGGGCAGGAGCATTTCTGTGGCCAGGCCTCAGTGTACGTGTTCAGCAACCATGAATCCAAGCAGTGGTCACCACGCCTGTACACAGAAACTGGACATCAAAGGCTTCTGACCCTCACAGCTGTCCTGTGTGGATTTTTCGCAGAGGGAAGACTCCACTCTCAGTTATAAGTGATGTCTCAGACTAGCCCAACCACTGAAAGGCTCCCTGATCATGGGCCTAGTTTGAGACTGGAAAGGATCTTGGATCTTTGCCACAGACACTGGCTTCTTCCCTTCTGCCCCTCGGCCGGCCTTATCACTGTTTCACACACAGTAGGCATGTCTCTAAGTTTTCAGCTGCTGACTGTGGCAGTTGGTGCGGAGCTCAGCATGCACTTGTTCCTGAGATTCTGTAGTCCTTTTCGGATGGTCTGACATTTTTGTCTCATTTTCACCCTCCAGCTGCCACGACTTCTAGGCTCCCAGGATCCCGCCAGCCTTTGTTAAAGAGTTTCTTTATGCAGGTCTGAGGTTTCTGAGATGGAAGCCACCAGCTACCACTGAACCTTTACACACGGTCTTGTTGCCCCTTGGCTGGGGCTGTGGACCCCACATGGGCAAGGTGTTAAAGGCAAAAGGAGCAGATTTTGGAAACATATTTTAAGGCTTATTTTACCTTAAAAACATTATTCCAGGCCACAGTTGGCTTCAGAAATCCTTGAGAGCTCCTGACTGGCAGACAGCCACCCAGCAGTGCAGAGCAGAGCTCAGGTGAGTACCAGAGGGCTGCAGTGAAGTCCTGTTAGAAATACCATGGCTCTTTGTCTTTAGAACACCTGAGTTAGCTCTGTGCCTGAGGAATGTTGGTGCCACCATGATAGCTGTGTGGCCCTGAGCAGGTGAATCAGCCCTTCTGGGCCACTTTCCTCTTGGGCCCTCTGGCCTATGTCTTAGGCTCTTGCAAATGTCTTGTGTGTACTTCACTTTCTGAATGCTAATGTGCTCTGGGGTCAGGGCTGTTGGATATCAATGTAGTTAACATGCCCTGGGGATCTGGTCTTAAAAAGCGGGTGGTCCAGTCAGCCACAGTAACTTTTGTCTGTAATCCTGGCACTCAGGCCTGCTAGGGCTACATACTGCCAAAAACAAAAGCAAGCTGTCCTTTCTGACTAACCACCAACCTTGGGATAAAGAAGAAGTTGTGGAGGGAGGCACTGTCCACAGGTTTGACAGCTTCCTGAAGTAGGGATGCGCTCAGAGCTTAGTCAGCCCTTCAGGGCAGAGCCCAGGCTCTTTGCTGATTGCTTCTCCTGGCCATTTAGGGGCTTCTGTCTCCTCCCTATGTGCTGTTCCTCATATCATTGTGGAAACTTGGTTCATGCTGCTATAAACTGTAATCTCTGAGATTTTATTGGAAAGAAAAATGCAAACGGCCCAGGAGTTGAGAGCCAGAGCTTGGGTGGGGAGATGGTTATTTCTCCAACTTTGTTTTCTTGCTTTGTGACTGATTTCCTCAGCAGTCAGCAAACCCAGGATACTCCTGAGCCATGTTTCCAGTAGTCCAGAACTGTGGCCTTGGCAGAGCCAGGCTCCAGGCAAGGTGCATTCTGAGGACTGGCTGACCAGTGAGCTTTCCAGTGGGCTAAGGGACATTAGCAAATATCCTTGGCTGATGTCAGTAGCATCTCAGACCTGGATTCACATAGTGTTCTTACAGTGACAAAGTCTACAGCTTAAGTGAGCTGGGGAGGCTGGTGTGTGCTCTCCAGGGAGAATGTGGAAGTCGCTGGGCTTTGCCTTGCCCACCCAGCAGCTAGCCCACAAGCTTATAGTCACCTCCCTGGGTAGTTAGGTGTGGAGGTGTGGCCACTGACAGTGGACAGTCCAGTAAGAGGGGGCAGTGGGAGCTGCTGACCTGACCTAACCAGCTTTGAGAATGCTGGGCTCTCGGCCTGTTTCTTCTTGGTAGTGTAGTGACTTTGGATAAGTAAGCCTGCTGTGAAGGGTTAGGGGGTGTCTGGCTTGGGGGCATAGAATAATTTAACTGTAAAATTAGATGCAAGGCAGTGGTGAGTTTGTGAACCTGCTTGGGAAACATGCATTAATGAGTGAGCAAGTGAGCAAATGACCAGACTCCCTTTAGTGCAGGGTAGATTTTTATTTATTTTTCTGAGAGTGGTCTCAAGGAGCCCATATCAGCTTCCAGCTTGTTTTGTAGCCAAGGATGGTCTTGACTTTCTGCCCCTCCCAACTCCCGGAATTGTAGACAGGCATTGCTTTCAGCTGCCACCTGAGAATGAGGGTCACATTGGACTTCAGCCTCGGCCTGCCTGGGTGGTAGATAGATAAGGATTATAGCCCTAGCCTAGAGTAAGTCAGGAATCCAAGGTCACAGGGCAGGCAGAGGGTGACCTTGGGTACTGTATTGTGTATTCATTCAACAAAAGCTTACTCTGATGAGCCCCGGTTCTAGTGCCTACCACATTACTGAGCCCCAGGGGAGTGAGGCAAGTTAGTGAGTGATTAGCACAGGGATGGATGGGAGGGGAGCTCTTGGTGTGAGCTCCTACAGGGCAGGGATGCTTTTCACCCTCCCTTGGGAGTCCTGGGCCAGGACCTTAGACACAATATTATTATTTAATACACAGGTGTCTAGTTATGAGGATTTGGTGAGTCCTGTTTTATGACAGTCTCAAGACAATTGTATCAACCCTCTTTAAGGTGTAGAGAAGGTACGGAGTGGCCTTGGCTGACTTCTGGTTGGGTCGTCCCCCCTCCCCCATGCATTGAATGGTCTCCTGAGGCTACCATCACAGTCCTGTGTATAGGCTTCTCCCTGAGAAGAGTCCCAGCACTGTCCAGGGGTCACAGTGCTGTCCCACCCCTTCCATTGCCCTGTCTGGATTCTCTGCTCTCAGGAACCCTTGGGTGGATCAATTAGGCCAGGTCTCACCAAATGGACTGTTTTTCCTGCTGAGTAACCACAGAACCAAACAGAAGCCAGTTTCCCGACAGTCTGGCAGTGGTGGTAGGAAGGTTCAGTTAGGTTTTGGCAGTGCTGGGGACAAACCCAGAGTCTGACTCTATCCAGCCAACCATTTACCACTGGGAGCCACATCTTCTGGCCAGCAGTGAAACCAGGTCCTGGCACTTGGCCAAACCCCTTCCAAGTCTGAGTTCATCCTTTTCTTCCAAGACTTGGCTCAGTGGTTAAGAGCACTGACTGCCCTTCCAGAGAACCAGCGTTCAATTCCCAGCACCCACATGGCAGCTCACAACAGTCTGTAGTTCCAGACAAACACCAAAAAAAAAAAAAAAAAAAAAAAAAAAAGTCCCAAACCAAGATCATCCTCCCACATACTGCTTCTCCAATTCCCAACCCCCTCCCCCAAGCCATCACTTTTGCCCCAACTTATCTGATGGGACAAGATACTTAGTTGATCATCCCCCACTCTGTCCTGCAACCTGAAGGACCCATCCCAACCTTAGCCAGGTCCTGGAGTAAGTTAGGGCTGCCTGTGTGGCCTACACATCCCACCTGGTAGAGCACCTACTTCTTGTCTTTGCTGTGTGCTTGAGCTTAACTGTTCCATATCCCTGTGTGGTGTAGATTCTACTCATTTTAGAGCTGAGGAGACTGAGGGTGGGGATTTATGGAGACTGGCTAGAGCCCTTTGCTATAACAGTGGTTTGAGTTTGCCTGGGTAAGTATTGACAGACATGATGTTGAGCTCTGAGCTGGATAGTAAGTACACTGAACTCCTCAGGACAGGACTGTCAACACTGCAGGAATCCACACTGCTAGGCAGGTCTCTGTCCTGCCTTCCTAAAGCTGGTGCCCTGGGGATGCCCCATGAATACATGTTTGTGTTTTATTTTTCCCTCTGGGGTTATGCCAATGCCCACATCAAAGGAAGAACATGGAAAAACCAGTTCCTGAAGAATCTGCTGGGCAGCTGGGTGTAGTGAGTGGCTCATGCCTGAAACCCTGCATAGAGATGGATTAGCATGGGTCTAAGGGTGACCTGTGCACCATAGCATATCCTGCCTAAAAATGCTTCGGGGAGAAAAGGACCTGCCACAGAAGGTGATGGCACCGTCCCCAGGATCTACGGTCATGTTTCCACCTCCAAATACAGGTGCTGTGGAGATAGATGGTCCAGTTGGCAGCATGTTTGGCTGGCATACAGGACACCCCCAGTTTGATCCCCTAGCACCACAAAAGGAAACAAAAGCCAAATCCATCATAGGAGTTTGGTCTGTGTAAATTTTAAAACAAACTTTCAGGGCTAGAGAGATGGCTCAGTGGTTAAGAATCTGTCCTGCTCTTGCAGAGGACCTGGGTTGAATCCCTTACACTGGACCATTCATAGCTGCCTGTAACTTCAGATCCCATCATCTAGTACCCCCTTCTGGCCTGTTTGGTACCTGTACCTCAACCATGCATATACCTAACTTAAAATTTTTAAATATATTTTAAAGCCCACAAAACCTTTTCAGATACTGGAGCTAGAATCCTGTGCCCAGCATTCGACACTGTGTGAATCTCGAACTCATTGGTAATTTTTTGTTTACAAACTTTAGTGCCATGGTTTTGGTTGGTTTTATTGTTATTTTTTATTATTTTAGTATTACATATTATTGGCCAGGGCTTTAGCCTATTCTGTTTGTGTGAGTAGTTTGGGTAGTTGCACACTAGTTCATGTTGAGCTAGGTTGTCATTAGTGTGGCCTGGGACTTACTGCTGCATGTTTAGCCACAGAGACAATCACTTAAAGAGCTTTGGAGTCTGATCACTTGGGGTTTTGTGGTGTCATCGGAATGTATTGAGAGACTCAGTTTCACTCTTGATATAAGGGACTCCATGTCCTTTATGGAAATGGAGTTTATGATAGAGTTAAAAAAATAATACCAACAAGAGTCTAGAATATTTATAAGGGCCAAAGATCTGTTTGTGTAGAACATTGATTTTGATTTTAAAACAGTTTCCTCATTGACCCAATTATTAATAAACCAAAATGCCTGCTTTGAGGTCATAGGAAGGCTGGAGTTATGAATGATAGAAGATTAGCAAAGTGCAGGAATCTTTGTGCTTAGGGAGAGTTAGATGGTGATCTCTCTGAAGCCAGCTTCCCCGAGTTGAATATAGTGAAGAAAGGAGAGCGGTGTCAGATGTGTGAGGTCGGTGGCCTTTGTTCTGTCAGTGAGTATTGTAAGTCTGACTTGTTTGGAGCTTCCAGCTCCAAAGGGGCTCCATTTTCTCATCAAGGCATTTGGAGGTGGCAGGAGCAATGCATGTTAGAAAGACACTGGAGTGGCAATGCTGTGCTGTCAGAATCAGTGCTTTTCAGTTCTGGTAGTTTTAAGACATACAGGAATGTAACCCTCAAGTCAGATTACCCAACAAAAACACTGAGCATTTTATCATGTCTTTTCGTCCTGTCCCAAGTCCCCACAGAGATCATCAGGCAAAGACAGTAATGTTATGCCAGGATTTGGAACTGCAGCCTGCCCATCAAGCATGCTGATAGCACGTGATAACCTCCTGGGCAGGCCAGCAGGACCCTGAGTTGGAAGAAGTGGTGGAAAATTTCCCCAGAACTCGAGAAGGGCAGCTCCTCCCATGGGGAATGGGCACTACACCTCTGCCTTCTCCTCTCCTCTGTCATTTCAGTGGGTGAATGGACTGGGAAGGGCCGACTGTGGGGTCCCAGTGCACTGCCGCTTAGCAAATCTTACCACCACCTGCATTCCCTAAGCCCCAGGGCTAATGATTTCTACCTTGTGGAATGTATTAGTTGTCCTTTTGCCGAGACTGAGTATCTGTCAAGAACTTGAAGATGAATTCTTTCAGGTAACAGTTCAAAGGGAATTCGGTTCCTCATGGCAGGGATAGCATGGTGGCTGGTCATGTGGCTTCTGCATCAGGAATCAGAAAGAGCAATGAATGCTGGTACTCAGCCACCTTTCTTTCATAATTTAAGGGGGTTTCATAATTGACCAGTCTCTATGGCAAACCATGAGCCTGTATCCCCAATATAGCAAGAGCCAATGCCACTGCTGACTCAGTGCAGAGGAGTGGTGAGGTGGGCGCCACATCCCATCTTGTCTGTGTGTGTAAAGTTCCTCCTCATGGGTCTTCTACCTTGTACCCAGGCCAAACACTTAGAACTTTGTTTGAGCTTTCCAGGTATAACCTGCTTGTCATTGGGACAGCAGCAATTTCAGAATCAACTGTGCCCAGGTGTCTGAGCTAGGCAGGGTTTGCTGTTTTTGAATGGGGCAGATGGGCTCTGGGTGGCAGAAATGTGGGCCCCCAGTGAAATGAAGCCACAGGAAAGCTGTTTAACCCTTTTGGTGTTAGTTTCATCCTTTCAGGAAAATGAATTTGCGCATGACCAGGGTTTTCAGTTCCCACCTACCTTTCCCATTTTAGAGTTCAGGAGATTCATACAGGCTTTGGAAATGTCTCCCTAAGGAGGTCAGGGAGAGGGTGGTGGAGTTTAGGGAAGAGAGGGACTGAATGCAATGATAGCCCAGAGACACTGCTCTACTCTGAAATATGCCCTCTGGGCACACATGCCATTACTATTGAAATCTGAGTAGCTGTGAGTAGCCAGTGAGAGCAAGTGCCCAGTTGCTGTCTTACCCAACCATCTCCTTCTATTATTTGTTCCCACTTCTCATTGCTTGTTCCCCATTATGATCCCAATTTACTCAGGAGATCTTCTCCATTTCCCCTTCCCAGAGGATCCCAGGATGTCTCAAGTTTCTTCTATTACCTAGCTGTTCAGGGGTTGTGGTTTGCAGCCTGGATATTTTTTGCTTTTTGTCTAAAGTCCATTTATAAAGCATGCTTTTTAAGACAATAGTACATGCACATATGCACATATGCACAGAGTTGGTTCCAACTTACACATACATGAAGAATTAAACCCAGCTTACATCTACATATATAGGATTAAATTGAAGTCACAGTTGTACACACACACACACACATACACACATACACACACACACACACACACCAGACAGGAGCTGAATAAATTAAAAGAAAGGGAAAGCCAGTATGTGCTGAGGAAGGTGAATCTGGCCCCTCCACCTCTCATCTCCATGTTGAGCAAACAGACACAAGCAGGTCTCAGAGCAAAGAGAAAGAAAGACGTGGCAAAGTCTTCTGGTTCCCCAGCTGCCTGGTGTGAAGAATACGCTGGGGCCAGTCTCATGCCCAGGGGAATGATCAGAGGCGGGAGCCCGGAGACCCAGTTGTTGGTATTGAACAGAAGGCAGAGCTGTGGGTGAACAGGAAAGCAGATTTGTTACAGGCAGGAAAGAGCCCATCTGTTACTGTGAAGCAGGCGGGTGAGGTCCTGGTGTGAAGTGGGCACCTTTGACAGGCCCTGTCAAGGTATGCCACTAAGCAAGCCTTCGACACACAACATAGTTAGCGCAAGAGATTTATTGGAAGGGAGAGAACCGCAGAGTGAAAGAGTGAAAGGCCATGGCAGAGCGGGGCTTGAGAAACGGAGGCAGACAAGAGGAAGAGAGAGACCAGGGAAGAGGCCAAGGAAGCAGGCTCTGCCTGGCGGTCACTTTTAAAGGGTGCTCATGCGGTGGAAAGGGACAGGTCATGTTGCAACTGCTTTGGTAGCAGAGGCTGTGGGATTCATGTAAGACCCAAGCTTTAGTTAGGGTTTGAGGGAAGTGTACGTGATGGGGGGGGGAGTGTAGTTTAAGGCTTCATAGCTAGCGGCAGATGAGTGAGGGAACGGGAAGGGGGAAGGGCTTGGAGGAAGCTTGGAAACAGGGTCCTTCTTTCATCTATTGGATCACTGGAAGAAGGTGCAAAGGTCCCGTGAAGTACTGGGATATGGAGTGCTGATGAGCGGCCATTTGAATTCATATCTAGGAGATATTGCAGCAAAGGCAGACAAGTAGTAGGCACATTTTCCATGAATGAAGTAGAGAAATAAGATCCAGAGGCTAGAGATTCAGCTAGGATTGATGAGAAGGCATAGGCTGCTAGGTGAATCATCATCCAGAAGAGCAGGTGTTTATTTATGGGCTAAAAGCCTGAGAAACAGTTGCCTGGTAGCAGGACTTTAAGAAAAGCCAGAAGCAGAGGACCGTGCTCAAGAAATGAAGCCTCACTCATGAGAAATGGCCAAAAGTGGAGAAGGGTTAAGTAGGGGATCTGTTAGGTGGGAAAGTAGGGCTGTCGCAGGCAGACCAGGTTCCAGGGTCCCAGCACATCTCAGACTGCTGGGAGAGCCTTCCAGAGAGGTCAGGGAACCAAATGTATTTTAAAAGTGGCGCAAAGGAGTCAAACCATATAACATGTGGGAGGTGGTCAAGGCCCACTTTCTATAAGGGAATGCACACAGGATGCTCTTAGCGGCTATAGCTGAGGATGTATCCTGTCAGGACTTTAAGTGCAGGCCAGTACAGATGCCCAAATGTTAACACCCAGTGTGAGTTTAGTACCCAGTGAGACCAGCACAGATTGGGCTATTCCTGTTGCCTCATAAAGGAGTGGGAGAAGAGCATCAGACCCATACCTGAGATTGCTCCCTCGCTGCCCAGCTGCACACAGGCTCGGGAGACACAGAGTATTTAAGAGGGCAAGGCTAACTAGAATGGAAGGAACTCCAGAGGCACAGAATGAGGTGAGAACCTCTGGCAGTCTGGGAGATGATTGACCTGTGAGCTGGGCCTACACAACATCTGTCATCATGGTTGGCACCTAGCATTGCCACCCACTGGATGATCCTTTAGGGACAGTGACTCTCACTTCAGAGGGGGCAGGGGCTCTGTGCAGAAACAGGTGTGGGCTTCTCAGAGATGTACCTACGAGTCACGCAGATAAGCACCTCACTCAGCTTGGATGGGATTGTCCCTTTGGTCTGTAGATGCTCTCCTTGGGATGGACAGACTTTCCAGGAAGAGCCCACAATAGTCTCCTTCTTTTGTGACACCTAGGGTGCTCCTGTAGGATGTAGTCGGCTGAACAGTGTCTCCATCCCCTCCCTATGCACACTTGGAATTGAAAAATGACCTCTTGGAAATTGAATAAAAAATGAAATGGAAGGAGGAGGGTGTGAACTCTTAAGTATGGAGATTTTTATTGTAGATATAAGGGAGAAAGCAGCAGAAGAAAGAGTCCAGGCTGAACATGGCTGGCAGACTAAGCCGAACCGTAAGAGGGGAGAGGAGGAGAGAAACTGCTTACCGAGGTGCCTGGGCCAAGAGACCAAGCGAGGAAAGGGTGGACAAGAGGACCAGGAAACCAAAATGGCTGGATTACGAGGGAAGAGCAGCTGGGAAAGGCAGCCCAGCCATACCCTGTAACAGGTAGGGACTGGGGGATGCTGGAAGAACCCGGCCCCAGGTTCACTGTAGGTGTTTCAGTTAATTGTCACCTGAGTCTGACACCTAGAAGAAATGAAGCTGTAGTTCTGATTGTTTACAATGAAGTTACAGTGGACCAGGGTAGCTCCAAATGCGATGACTGTTACTTCCTAAGGCCAAGTGAGCGCATAGAACAAGAAGTCAGACAGAAGGGCTGGTGTGATATGTCGTGTGGTTGGAGGACATTAAGGAACGTTAACAACATTGAGAGGTGGGGGACACCAATCTCTCCAGAGCTCCAGGGGTTAGGGTTAGGGTTAGGGTAACCCACCTTGAGTTTAGACTTTCGTATTCAGAACTGTAGTTATCAGCGTGGTCAAGGTCAGGGTCTCACCTGGAGGTACCAGCCTTCCTCTTCCTGCCTGCAGGATGGACAGAAGCTCTGCTTTAAGCAAGCTTTCTGTCACTACAAAGTAGCTGAGGTAACCTTCTTGGGGAGGTTGGCTTATTGTTTGGGAAGTCGTAAGCTATGATCTGGGCCTTTGGTAGGCAGACTGTGACAGTGAGAGCATGTGATAGCACAGAGCTGTGTGTTCATGGCCAGGAAACAAGAGGAGAGAGACTGGGCTTCTGCAGTGCCCTGACAAGCATATTCCCAGATGACCCAACACCTTTCAGTAGCCCGCAGGCCTTTAACCTTGTGGCCCTTTAGGGACATTCCAGATCTAAATTACAACGAAATCAGTTTACAAACCAAAATTGGAGGAGAGGAGAGTGCTTGGTTCGCAAGACCGTGGGATTTGATGGGGGGTGAGGTAGAATCTAAACTCCATTCTTGATAGTGACATTTTTGTTCAAATCTTAAAAAGCAGGTCTCAGAGCAACAATTCTCTGAATATGTTCCCTAACAGTGCCTGTCAGGACAAGTGTAGGAGGTATGAAGGTCTTTGTGCCTATAGGTAATAAGCACTAGGGGAATGTGGAATGTTAAGCACACATAGGGTTGTTCTTTCAAGGAAAGGAATGCTATACCTGAAGTCCACCCAGAAGTCTGGGAGAAGACATGATTACTGGCCCTTTGCTCTATCTGTGTGGCTAATGACCTTTTCCAACATCCATCTCCACTCCCCTTATTGAAAATTTGTCTTTCTTAGTCAATTTATAGAACTCATCTTTATGGACTTTCCAAAGAGTTTCCATGGGGGCACATCTGATCTGTATCTGGCTTACTTTGTTCTTTGAGAAGACTTATGGATGCTTTGTTGTTCATGTGGGGTTGAGTTCATCATCACCAGAATAGTTATCATCAAATTGTGCTGTACTTAAATGTGCCTAAAACAAACCATCTGGGGTCAGACTCCTGGAGTTTGAGCAGCACAACTGCCCCTTACCTGCTAAGGCCCATCTTTCTACAGCCTGGTCAGGTCACAAGGACCCCCGCCCAGATGTGGCCAGAGCTTGGTCCTTTAATTATGAGACACTGGGATTATACAAAAGCCTGTATTCTTGTGCAAATCAGTGGAAATAATCTATCCCAGCTCTGTTCAGAGTGGTGTGGGAGGGGCCGAGTCCACTGCCTGACCTTTGCTGTGTATCTGGTGGGTTTCTGATGAGTTTCCATGCCTCAGCTTTCCTGCTTATCCACTGTTTCTCTGCTTATGTTATCTCTGCTGGAAGGTTGTAGCCATTGTTTCAGGCATGCAAACAGACTTGGAGGCTTTCTGCTTTGTGCCAATTCCTGGGGGGCTACTCTCCCCACATATCTTAGCCTCTAATATAGGAGATGGGCAGAAAAAAAGCAGTAATAAAACTGCCCATAAAATACACTCTGGAGGCTGCTGTGAAGGGAAGTCTCTGCTGGACATGGTGGTGGGAAAAGTGCTTCCAGGAAGATGAGAAGCAGTGGGAGGGAGCTTCTAAAGCTCCACATTGTAGTAGGCTCCTGTAACCCTGCATGTCGAAGGCTGGGGCAAGAGGATTGCCAGTTTGAGACCAGCCTGAGATACATAGCAGGGCTCTGTCTAAAGAACAAAACGGTGCCATCACACACAAACCAAAGAGGAGAACATACTTAAAGTAGGATGCAGGCTCTAGGCTTGGGGACCATATGCTCTGGGCCCATGAGGTGTGTTTAAGGAAGAAAATGGGGGTAGTTGGAACATGGGGAACTTGAAGAATGAAGGGGAAGAATTGGGTGGGTAACATGTATGCTAAATAGAAACCTCTTACACCCTGAGACAGCAGCCTGGGCAGAAGCAAAGGGTATCGAGGCTTGCTGGGCTTAAGTACAAGCTGAGAATTGATAGATACATGTCAGTCATACAGTGCCTGTCAGCACTGAGCTGGTAGGTAAATGGAAATGACCTTGTGAATAGCCAAAGGACAAGTAGAAGGTTGTAGGCATGATACATGTTACAGACTGAATGGTACTGACCTTGTTAGCCTTCAATAAAAACCATGTTGGTGTGTCAAGTAAAGCTTGCTTTGGAGTGGCTGCTGAGTTAAGGTCTGAGGATAGAGGGGAATGGACAGGACGCGGGGTGATTGGGAGACAGGAGGGGTACTGGATGCTGAATGGTGCTGAGATGGTCCATGTAGAAGCCATTATGCATGTATCTGTTAGAGATCGGAGGTCCTGTGCAGACAGCAGAAGCCAGTATGTACATAGTGGGATCAAATTGTTTTTAATACCAGGGCTGGAAGGATTGGGGCAGACAAGAGTAACAGGTGTGCAGAGACCAGAAAGAGTGGACTTCAGTAGTTCAGATGGCAGCCGATGGCCACACAAACCCCATGATCATAATGGAAGAAATAAGCAAATTGGACAGAGACATAGGTCAGGACTGGGACCCCACTTGACCCCAATGGCCATGCTTCTCCTCTGCACTGTTGCCATTTGACAAGGGTAGTATTTTGTCTCAATAAGTTTTGGGCTCTGCTTTAGGACTTACGTGTCCAACATACTCTTAACACTGTCTTAAGAATATATACTTGTCACTCCACAGTCAGTGTTGGATGAAGGCCGCATTGATGGGAAGCTGCCGTGCATGCAGCGTAAGGAGACCACCACACTTTACCGATTGACTGCTTTGCTTCAGACACAGGTGTTTCATGAGGCCAGGCAGATTGTGATCTTTCTCATTCCAGCTATCCTACAGGCCTTACTTCACACAGAGAGAATTTAGCCTGCATAGCTCAGTGAAAAGGTGCAACATTCAAAATGTTTAACTTTCACTCTTTGGAGCCAGGAAAAAAAAAATCAAGACTGAAGCCCAAGGAAATAAATAAGATACATGCAGGCTGGTGGAATCTGGCAGAGGAGGAAATATTTACATGAGTGTTCAGCATTGAATTTTTTTTTTTATTGTCACAAATTGGCACCAGATGCCTGCCTTTTCACACAGACTCCCAAGCTGATTTGAGACTCTGAGTTGAACAGAAATCACTTTGCCATTTGGAATGCCATTTGATATTATTTTGGAAGCTTTGTTGTTGTGGTTGTTTTCAAAGGGAAAGAATGCCATAGACTAATACAGGCCTCTAAAACAACTTTTGTGAATGGTAATTAACAGATGATGCCTGGGCTGGGGGTGTCTCCAGATTCTTTTTATAACCCTGGCAGAAGCGACATGTTTCACTCAGCCTGGGAGCTAGTTTAGCCTAGGGTAGCCATGTCTGACCCTGCTACTCCATTTCCATCATTGCTCAACCTCAGGAAACAGGAGAAACACAGAATGCTTCTGTCCGGGGCTTTAAGGCCCTTGTGGGCTACATGTGGCAGGATCCCGGGATCATGGCTTGGTTGAGTACATTTTCCTTATGGTGAAAGCTGCCTTTTCATTTGAGCCCTGGGTTTAGTCTCAGAAGTGTTTTCTAATGTGGCAGGCGGGGTTTTGTTTGTTTGTTCCCTAGATGTCAATGTCTTATAAAATAAGGCTGGAAGGTCTGGCACTTTCTCAGAGGGGTGACCATGTGCCAGTGGAAGCTGATTTCCCTTGAGGTCGAGGGTCTTCTGGGTAACGGGAGAGTTGAGTCTGTTCTGGTTCTAAGGTTGGGTGCCATCAGACTTTGAGACTCGGGCTCAGCCTGGAAAAGTAAATTGCGTATGAGGATGTGGTTGGAGGATGGTATCCTAGTGCCTTAGTTACGGTCTCAGTTAGGGCTTTTGCTGCTATTTTACAACATTATGACTAAAATTAACTTGGGGAGGAAAGGGTTCTTTTCACCTGACTGCTTGTAAGTCCATCACTGAGGGGCACCAGGGCAGAGACCCGGAGGGTGGGACAGGAGCAGAAGCCGTGGAGGAGTGCTGCTTACTGGCTTCCTCTCGTGGCATGCTCAGCCTGCTTTTAGCCCAGGGATGGCATCTCCCACAGTAAGCCGGCCTCTTCCCCTGCAGTCATTAAAGGAAAAGATGCAGCACAGGTTTGCCCACAGGTCAGTCTGGTGGGGAGAATTTTCTCAATGGAGGGTCTTTCTTCCAAAATGCTCTAGCTTGGGACAAATTGACAGTGACTTTTCTCATTGCTCTGACAGAAGACCCCGTAGGCAGGGGTGTGGGTGTGTGGAGGGGTGGGTGGGGAGTGTTTGGGTTTACAGTGTGAGTAGTTACATTCTAGCATGGTGGAGAGACAGTGGCAGAAACGAGACACGTTAGAAGCAGGCAGAGAGAATGCTGAGTCAGCTTACTCTGAATCTGGGATTCCATGAAGAGACCTCCCACATCCATGGTGGGCCTTTTCTCCTCTCTAGGAACACCTTAATAGGCACATCCAGAGGTATGTTTCTATGTGGTTATGTCAGTGAACACTGAACATGAGTTGTCACACCTGGGCCTTGGTGTAGCCCATGGCCAGGCTAGGGATTCTCACATAGGACACACAATGAGAGAGATGAGCCTCAGCTCTGCACTTCTGGCTGATGTTGGCCAAAGGTTTCCCAGCTGTAGACAGGAGACCCAGAGGGCAGTGGGCACCAACACAGTGCATAGACATCTTGGGAGCCCAGTTGCTGCCTGCCAGTCCTGAGCCATGTGTCCTTCACAGCTTCCTCTACACTGCACAGGTGACTTTCAGGAATGAAAGTCTTGTCCGTGGTGCATTCTCAATGCTTTTGTTATTGCTTATTTAAACAAAGAGTTATTGTTAGGGAACACTGAACCATCTCTCTAGGCTCAGGCTCCTGGCACCTCTTGTCATACATTCACCATTCACTCAGTACATAGCCTTGTTCTCCATGTGTTTAAAGAAACTTGACTTACTACGTGCTGTTGATGTGTGCTTGAGCCTACTCATGGCTGCACTCACGCCTAAATGAAGGGTCTCGTACATGGTTTGTCCCCAGGGCATTTCACAGCTTCCTTGTGAAATACTAAATATTAGCTCTATGGTTTGAACTATTTTAAACAGTGAAATTATGCCAAAATACACAAAAATGGAAAAAACCCCACACATTATAAAGTGTGGGGGAGGACAGGTGCTTGCTGGTGCCAACAGGTAAGAAAGTAGTATCCCTGTGTCCACTCAGTCACCCCCCAAAGTAGTATCCCTGTGTCCACTCAGTCACCCCCCAAAGTAGTATCCCTGTGTCCACTCAGTCACCCCCCCAGTGCCCTGGGTGACTGGTTAACTGTCCTGTCATGAACAGGATGTGGGTCTGATACAGGAGCTAATAGATGCATTCTATATATGCAAATTTACTTGTGTTTTGTGACATCACCAATTTACTTGGTGCTGGGGACGAACAAGAGCACAATGCCTGCTACATACCCATCCTAGAATGTGTGAATAATGAGGACTCTGTTTGTACAGGTGCTTATTGCTGTGTTTTCAGAGGTTGAGGGCTAGGAAAAGCCTATTCCTTTAAAGGTTAGCCCATCTAATATCACCAGCCCCTTATGGTGTGAGGGTGCTTCCTCCTCCTCCCTTTGTGGATGAGAAAAGAGCGATTATATGGTTGAGGGTCACGGCACAAAAAGACTTCTTGGCTACAATCTATTTTTACCCCATGATATTATGCTGGCAAGGGAGATCTAAGACAGAAAGAATGCAGTCAATGGAAGAAGTTAGATGCTGGCACCATATCTTGATACCATTCAAAAAAACCTTCCCCATAATGATTTCTGTATAATGTATTATCCTGATGATTAGGCGTCTAAGTTCTGGAATCAAATTTCCCAGACTTGGGTCCTGGAGTTCTGGGCCTTAGCTCTGGGACTTGGGCAGTTTATGCAGATCAGGCTTTTGGTAAAGTTTTTGACAGTTTAAAATCCCGCAGCCAAGTAAAAAGCCAGGCACAGTAAGTAGCACACTGTAATCCAGTTCTGGGGAGATGGAGATAAATCCTGGGGCTGGGGCTCAGAACCAGGCCAGCCGTGCCTAGAAGGTCCCAGTGAGAGAGCCTGTTTAAAAAAAAAAGTAGTAAGCAATTGAGGAAGATACCCAATGTAGACTTGTAGCCTCTACACACACACACACACACACACACACACACACACACACACACACACACACACACGAATGAACGAAAGAGGGGGGGGAACGGGGACGGGATGGGAGGGGACTGACTGACTGACTGACTCTTGGTTCCCTATTCATAAAATAAAGACATCTACAAACCCAACCAATACGGTTAAGTGTGAGAGTCAAGTGAATGGATTCAGACTTGGTGCTCGGTACTCAAGAGATAAGCCTGGTCTACCACCTGCAGCCCTGAATGAATGGCAGAAATGGCATAGAATGGCTGTTATTTCACAGCTTCAAGCCAAGTTCAGGCCCTTTGGTCCATGTCAGGCTGAGGACATAGAGCTCAAATGGACTGACTTCCCATGCTCAGAAGAAGCCTTCCCCCCCCACCCACCCCGGGCAATAGCTGCACACATATTTTAACCAACCTGTTCATTTTCCTTCCCTCCCTTCTGTTACCTAGCAGCAGGAAAACAGCCCAGGCTGGTGGCTGGTGTCGATCTTTGACACTGAGGTCTGTCCTGCACCCAGCAGATCCATCCACTGAGTGTAACACCATTGTACAGCAATGATAGAGGTGTAATGATCTCCTTACCATGTGATAGTAACTTGGGAATCTGGTGACCTTTCTTGTCCTTGGAACCTCCCGTTCTCACAGCAGAGTGGCACAAAATTGACCCAGGGTGCTTGGGAATACCTCAGTACGCTCTGATGCCAATGGATGGTCTCCTGACCTTCCAGTCCAATGGACCAAGGGGGTCCCATGTTGACATTTGTTCTGTTATGTGACTAACCTGCTGTCATAATTAACATATGCTCATGTTTGAAGGGGCTCTTTTTTAGAAATTCCCTCTTTCCCTGAGAGGAAAGGGCACTGCTCCCACGCATGCCTTTTATGCTGTTTTAAGTTGACTTGCACTAGATGGGGATTTTTCTGTAGTATATACACTTCTATCATCGAACAAGAGATTCTTTCTTCCCGTCTGTTTATTTTGCCTGGGGCAATGGTGCCGGATGTTCTGCTAAATAGAATCCAGTCAGATGATCCCAACTCTGTGAGCTTGTAAAAGACATCTGTTTAAGTTTAAAAATAAATAATTAACACACGCACCCAGACAAGAGGCTGTTGCTCCTCAGGAGATCAGTCTCTCTGCTGATGCAGAGCTGCTTTGTGCTTCTCTCAAAAGAATCTTTTTTATTTCATCTAAAGATAAAATGTAAAGACAATTAAGGTTTTGTTCCCTTGCTCCCTTTAGAAGGTGCACTCACTCACTGTCTAGTCACCGAGTCATGCTCTCTCCCCGGCCCTGGACCCTCTTCCTCCTGGAGACTCTTATCTTTTGCTACCTTGAGATTAGCCTGAGTAAGGTTTTCATGATATACTGATTTTCAAGTATGGACTTCGGCAGGTGATGAGCTGCTAGCTGCTTGACTTTAGACATGGCAAAGAGGACAACATGAGTTCATATTCCCAGGACTCATGTGACATTATCTGCAATCCTTGTGTTTATACAACGAGGACAGGAGGCAGAGACCCGACAATCTGGGAAGCTTTCTGGCTAGCTAGTCTGCCATTTGCTCCTATAGACAACAGAGGCTGCCTCAAGTGAGGTTGAAGGCAAAACCAACACCTGAAGTGGTCTTCTGGCTTCCATATGTGACCACACATGGCCACACTCTGCATGCAGGCATGCATGCACACAAGGACCCCCATACCATGCAACATACCAAACACACACATACACACTCACACCACTCCAAAGACATAGACAGAGCTGTCTTTCATAAGACTGCTCATGACAAGTTCAGGCCTGGGCAGAGTATGTATAGAGAGCCATGGACGACTGCTGTGGATGACTGTGATGTTTTAGCAGCACTGATGTGGTTTGCCAGATTTTCCAGGGCCTCTGCTTGGAGGGTCATTGAACACATCTCTGTCTGAGTCAGCAAGGCCGAGCATTTTTAAGCTGTACTGTGAAGGAACTACTATGGGCTGAACTTGAAATGTGTCTACGGGCTCATGTGTTTGAAACATAGTCCTCCACAGGTGCTGTTTGGGAGGTTAGGGAAGCCTGAGGGTAGGGCACTGACGGACAGACCACTAGGGGTAAGCTTTTATTTTATTTTATTAATTTTTTGGGAATTTCATACAATGTATTTTTATCATTTTTCCCATCCTCTAGCTCTTTTTAGGGTCAGTTCACTCACCCAACTTCATGTTTTTCCTTTCTTAACAAAAACAAAAGGAAAAGCAACAAAAAAACAGTGGAGTCTGATTAGTGTTGGGCATCTGCTCCTGGATGAGTCAGCCAGGTTTGTGGCTGATGTCTCTCCATTGAAAAAAACTGACTTTCCCAAGTCTTTAGAGCCGCCACCCCACCTGGCTACCTGTCCCATTTCTGTTCCTGGCCAACCAAGCTGTGAAGAGCAGCCAGCCCCCTCTGCCAAAGTTGGAGCTAAGCCTCCTGTCACGAGCAAAATCCCGGGCACTTCCCCAGTGGTCAGCTGGAGACGAATTGGACAGAAAGCCCAGACACTCAATGGCGGTTCAGTAACCTTTTACTGATGCTTATTCAGAATACACAATCCACATCAAACACATTAATCACACATTAATATAATCATACATTAATATAATCATACATTAATATAATCATACGACCTTTTCTCGCCGTTATGTCCACACTTTCTGTCAATGCCCCACGGGGTGTGTGTAGTCAGGCTTCAGTCGCTGGTTCAGGCGGCAATTCGCTCGGAGCTTTGTTTTCCCGTGCCTAGGATATAGGGTCTGGTCCTTCAGCGTCCCGGGAGACGACCAGGATCGGAGGGAGTTTGACTGCAGAGCCTCCTCAGAGTTTCCAGGTGTTAGCTTCTGAGGGCTGGCTGGAGTCCCCTTCACTTCAGCCGGGAAGCTCCGGTCAGAACTCAGCGGCTTAGGGTCTGCTCCCCCTTAATATGCTAATTCGGTGGACAGGCCGCATCACCCTAGCAACTGAGTGAGGTCATCCTCCTCACTTATCTATCCCGGCCTTTCACTCTGTAACTCCTGATAGCCAGAGTGGCTCGGGTGGAGTGCTAGGAGGGTAACCTTCTGCTTATCTTTGCTCCCCTCTGGACCTCTATCTATGTCTTCACACATTATGTCACTCAGGCTAGCCTGAACTTGTCCAAAAGGACTTCCATTTTATGCTCTTTACACCTCCCCAACTGGGTAATGTCCTGAAACTGCCCCAGTGTCCTTGTTAGCTGCTCTGTCCCAGGAGGTGGGAGCAGCACAGGGCCCTCACTCGGAGGACCTCTGGTGATGAAAGTTCTCTGAATGAAGCCTGGCCTGTAGTCGCATTGGTGCTCATTCTTTTGCCCAGCTATGTGGGAGGCTGAGGGAAGAAGACAAATCCTTCCAAGTCCAGGAGTTTGGAGCAGCTGGGCATCATACCAAGACTTGTGAATTTCGGAGAGGGTAGTCCTGCTTTAGCCGTAAGGACTTGCCCACTTGACCTAAAGTCATGACTTGTACTTTGTGTGAGTGCTGTGTCCAGGAAGGTTCAGCTGTACTGATTAAAGTAAGTTAGATGCTAGTAATGATGTCATCATTGCTAATTTGGTTTGTTTACTCCTTGGGTGGACTTTGTCTTCATCCAGCTGTTCCTGTCTGTATTAGCAGGTTCATGAGATCCCCCAGCCTCATGGAGGGCTGCTATCTGAGGCTCTCCACACAGGTACACTATTCTATTGTGGTGCTATGCTTGGCATGGCTCTCTTCTTTACCTAAAATAGATTCTGGGAAGTGGGTAGCGGATGGAGCTTGAACTCTGGGCCTCACACATGCTGAGCACATACCATACCACCGAGCTGTGTCCCTAACCCTAACCCTAATCCCCAACCACATTTTTAAGGTACTAGGCAAGCAGAGTGTGGTAGCATACATCTGGAGTTTGAGCATTTATTTACTCAGGAGGCTACAGAAGGTTTTCAAGTTTCATGCCAGCCTGGGCTACATAGCAAAACCCAGTCCCAGAAAAATAATAGCAAACAAATATAATACTAAGAAAACAATAAGAAGGTTTTGTTTTATTTTGTAAGACACAGATAATTGCCTTTAGCAGTCACACGTTGATTGGACAGCACAGAGGACCTTGGAATGAGGCCCCTTATCACTCACTTTTACCTCATAGTGACTGACATTTGACAGAAGCACTTGGAAGGAGGGGGACTTGAGCATAGCTGTGGCTGTGGGAAGTGACTGTTGCCTGTTCACACCATGGTGGACCAGGACAGAGGCAGGACAGAATGACAGCTACTTAATCTTCCAAGTCCTCCACAGACCTGGGTTTCTAGGGTGTGTTCATCGAGTCTACCCATGTGTGCCAAAGGATGGGCATAGGGCTAGAATAAAATCTCCTTGGTTCTTACCCTCAGAGTTCTTACTGTTCTGAACAGAGGACAAAGAAGTAAATAAACAATTACAAATACAGGCCACAGTAAGTGTCCTGGGAGAAACGTCTTAGTTCCTGCCAACAGGCGAGGAACAGGAAGGAAGGAATGCCAAGGCCATGTGGCAATCAAGAGCACATTTAAGGAAACTCTGCAGCCAGAAAAGGTGACAAGGCTGTTTGTGTCCCGTGGACTTCAGGTCCTCAAACACAAAATGAGTCTGTGTACTCCTGCGTGTACTGGAGTACTGTGTGTACCATTATATGTAGTTGTCGTTACTGCTGGGATTGAGCCTGATGCTTGGCAGGCCAGTGCTTTCTCCACTGAGCTACAGCTCAACCCCTGTAGTGTGGGAAACATGGGCTTGAGGTCCCTGGAGGCTGAGGGTCAGTGACTGCTCAGGTAGGAGTACACAGGAATGTGGATGATACAGTGTAGTTCAGAAATACACAAAGCTGGGAAGGACCACAGTGCTGTGTTGGGGATGGATTCAGAAATGACTGCTGAGTTTGTGACCTGACTTCTTGGAGCTGAGTGGAGCTGAGGTGGAGCATCCTGAGGGAGCTGGGATTGGCCAATCATACAGACACCTCTGGGGAACTGAGGAAGGTATTTGGGCTCACTGGAACTTTGTAGTGAGAAGGTCTTAGGGTCAGGCTTAGGCACCATCATTATATAAGCAGTGCTTCAAATGGAGTGAATGTGGATGCAGGTAGAAGTACCGAGGGTGACAAATGGGAGGGGTGTATATTTAGAAGTTGAGTAGAAGAGGTCATAAAGCTGTACTGTCACTGTGGAAGAGGGGAGGATTAAGTGGGGCCGGGAGAAGCAGGTATTTGGGTATACAGAGAGGTGCAGCTGTATAGATGCCCCAGCCGGCCAGGCTCGGGGGCAGAGACATTCCTAGCTGAGGCTGGATACATCTGTAGTGACAGCAGCAAAAACATCTTGACTGTGGCTGGTCAACACCAGAAGTAGGCTGTAGTTACTGAGACAAGGGTTTCTTCAGACTGGGAAGCTACCTGGATCAGCATCAATCTCTCTCATCAAACTTCTATGTGAACATGAACATTCATTAGTATATATTTTCTTTATCAAGATTTTTTTTTTATTTTTTTTAACTTTATTTATTTATTTATTTGCCTTGGTGTTTGCCTGGAACTGGAACTACAGACAGTTGTTAGCTGCCATGTGGGTGCTGGGAATCGAACCCGGGTCCTCTGAAAGAGCAGACGGTGCTCTTAACCGCTGAGCCATCTCTCCAGCCCCTCTTTATCAAGATTTAAAAGTAATTACTTTCAAATGTTAGTGTGTGGTATGTGTCCAATATGATAGATCCAGTTACTATCATCCTACCCATGAAAACCTGGGGCACGGCACAAGGGAACTTGTTGAATTATTATCTCAAGTCCTAACTAGGCTGGTCAAGAGGCTTAGTCAGTTGAGGTATATGCTTGCAAGCCTGGGAACATGAGTTCAATTCCCAGAATCTACATGGTGATGAGAAACTGTCCTCTGACCTTTACACATGCAAGTGCCCTCAATATACATAATAAATAAATGTTATTTTAAAAATTAAAACCCCAGGACCGAGGCTATCATGCTCGTCTGGGGTGGAGGTCTTACGCATTGGGCCTGTTGTCGTGGGCCTTTGTGGTTGGCTGGGTTGGCTTTCATCACACTTCTGGAAGGAACTGGAATTGCCTCAAGAGCTTTCTTTGGAAGGCCCTTTCACTTTATACCACCTAGAAACAGCATTAGTAATGAACTTCACTTGGCAGGTTAGGATTGGCCAGCTCCCCTAAGTCCATGCATGCCAATCAGACGGCCCATTAAGCTACTTCCAGGGTCCACCAACTCATGTTTTGATTCGGAACATGTGCACATATGGATGGATCAGATGCTATATTGACTATAAATGTTTTGTGCATATATAGTCAGTAGTTTTTAATATAATACTTTAGACCACGTGAGCTTTATTCATGAGCTGATGTGTTATGCTCGTCTGTGTCTCATTCTTTGTGTAGCTGGAGTGACTGAGCTCTTAAAGGCACACTGTCCATAGTGTCTCCTTGCAAAAAGATGGTGTGCCCTACAGGCTGTGCTGTACATGACGTGGCTGCTGAGTGTTCTCTTTAATGGAGAGATGGCCTCTTTTCCCCATTTTGTAGCAAAGTAAACTTAGAAGTTGGAACCAGCCCTGAGTGACTGGGAGGCAGGAAGCTGGAAGTAGAAGTCAGATCACTGCTGAGTCTGCCTGGTTCACTTGACTACTTCTGTAGACTTTATGGATCTTTATGTATGACAGAAAGGTATGTAGCTACATCATGAAGAGAATCAAGGTGGATTAAAGGAACAATGTCCTCACACTACCCCCCCAACCCCCCCCCCCAATCCTCAGGCTCTGGACAGTCCAGCTGAGGGCCATTGTTTTTCAAAAGCTGTCTGGAAATTCAGAACCTGGCTTATTTACTATGTGCTTGTTCTGTAGTTTTATTAGTGGTTTCAAAATACACTTCAAAGGGCTGACCAGATAGCATACATATGGGAATCATTGGTTAGATTCTATTGATGATAATCTTTGAGTGGTAATTTGTTGACTAGGAGTGTATGATGTGTGTAGAGTATTTTGTTTGTACAGTCATTGTGCAGGCAGGCAATTGTTAGGTACTCAGAAGCCCTAAGTTCCTAGATGGGCCTAGATTGGAGTATCTGCCCTACCAATGCAGGGCTGCAGTTAAGGCATATGTGGGGGAGGGGTCCACAAGGATTCTATGCAGGGAGGGCTGGAAGGAAGCAGAAGGTTTGCATTCAGTCCCTTAGAGATGTTTTCAGGTCTTCCAGCCTTCTTGAAGGGGAGAAGACATTTGTTTTGGGGGCTTGATGGAAGGAGCCTGATGTGTAGAGATACAAGCTTGTGGTCCATTTTTATACTTACAGCCACCCTTAAACACAGCAGAGAAGGTAGGCTAATGGCTCCCAGGGTGCCACCAATCACTGGGAAGGAAGACAGTGGACCTCCGGAAGCTGCTAATGTTCTTTCACTCTGGAGGATTCCTGAGGTTACCCAGGGACACTAACCCTGAGGTAGTGGATGGGTCTGACATTAGTTTGTCCTGAGAAAGTGGGTGGGAGGAAAATGGATTTCCACAGCATTGTTGACTGCCCAAGGTAGACACAATCCAGGCATTCACCGAGGAGTGACAACCATAGGCATGGTGTCTGTGCAGTGGAGTTTCCCATCAGCCTTCAGAGGGAGTTGGATGAGGTCTGATGCTAGTTGAACAGAAGAGTCAGAAGGGAAGATGCTATGATTCTTTTTACTGAGTTGCCAGAATAGTAAGATGAGGGGATGGGAAGTTCACAGGTAGCAGCCAGGAGCTGGAAGAGGCGATGGGAAACCAGGATTTGGTGGGCATAAAGGGTTTGGGGTGATGGTATTTTACTGACGGCTGCAGAACAGTGTGCATGCCTCGGTGTCAGTAAGCAGTACACTCAGGTGATGATGACGCTGAGTGTCACATGTCTCACCAGAATTTATCTGGATGGACAGCATAGCTCAGGCTGTGGTGGACCCTGGAGGAGACAGCTGCTGCTCCTGTCCGATGTGTTGGGTTTCCTGCCGGGATTATCTGGTGTCCTTCTGTACTAGGGACTCCCACCTGTTTCTAAGACAACTGCCTCTCTGGTCAAAGAAGCCATTATCATTCCTGGTAACACCCCAGAACTCTAGAGAAGAAGCCACCCCTAGTGCAGCCCAGGCGTCTTGAGTTTACTTCTTACAACTCAGCCATTTCTTCTCGCCTAGCTGAAGCTTAGATTGTTTCCCCACTTCAGCAAAGTCACTTCCCCCTGAAAATGAGCTTTGAAGTCTAAGGAAAAAGAACTTGCTTTTGGCAGAAGCATCAGGGAAGAGCTTTGCTTCTTTTGAAACAAACTTCAGGAGGAGAGTTGAGATTTCAAAGGAGCAAAGGGAGCCGCCTGCAGCATCCCTGGACTGAGTACTGAGGGTGCTAGTTATGTGACTTGATCATGATACCTATGGCACTGTTACCCTGTAAATATGAAAATATTGTGTGTGTGTGTGTGTGTGTGTGTGAGAGAGAGAGAGAAAGAGAGAGAGAGAGAGAGAGAGAGAGAGAGAGAGAGAGAGAGAGAGAGAGAGAGAGATTGTCCAGTAGTCTGCCGTGATAACCAGGGCTTGCTCGTCTGTGGGTCGTATGGTCAGCTAGCTGCAAGGTAAATGGGTCATACCTGGATGAGGTTGTGATGTTGGCCTGCAGACTGGCCCAGCATAGGCACACAGCAGAGAGCCAACATCAGGAGGGGACAGGTAGTGAGATAATGCTCTGTCCCTGCCAGGTCCCCCCTCTCTGGAAGACAGTCCTCATGTTTTCCTGGATGCACTGAGCTTAGAAGACAAAAAGCTGTCTCCTTTAAAGAGTGGGACCTCACACATTTCTCCATCCCTTTGTGTCTTGGATCTGGGCAAGGTGCAAGGTGCAAGCCCTGTGGGAGCTTCAGTTTCTCCATCTGTGAAATGGAACTCATGAGTCTTATGTTGAGGTGCTCTGAGAAGATAGCACTGCACTGTCTATAAAGCCCACAGCAGATGACTTGGTCCACCACTTATCCTGAGGAACCACTGTCCGAATGTCCTTCCTGAGATCTCGGTGCTATGGTAAGGACTATGTGGCCACATGCAAAACAAAGTCCCCTTTCTGTCACACCTGCCACCTAAAGGGTTTTACAGACAGGTTCACTTCCAAACCTTGCCTGTGTGAGCGTTCCATGTCCTTTAGGTTACTTACAGCTCAGGTTCTTCTATAAACACATGCTTTTAATTGCACTAATAGCTGAACTTGAACCACTTTTGTTTTATGAACTCAGGAAAATGGGCTCTTCGTGATTACAAGACCGTAAATCTCGGACCTGACTTAATAGGCAGAGTTCAGTGTGAGGACGAACCTGCCATGTCTCAGTGCTTCACAGCCTCCGTTTCAAAGGACTTTGTAAAATAAAATACAGACTGAGCTTTAGGCAAGAGCCAGTGGGAGGGACCATTGAAACGTCCTTTTTTGTGAGCAATTGCTCACAAATGATTAGATTATTTGTCCAAGTGGAGCTAGTACACTCATGAGAGTATGCCTGGGCATGATTTTCCCACCCAGATTAGTGACCTCTTGGATTTATCCTCACACCAGCATCCAGGAAGTCTTTGATTTCCTTCCTCTGTTACCCTGAGCTAGGCTGGGGTCCTCTCCTTCCTATAACACCCAGAGTACAGCATTTATAGGAATCTGTATTGTAATTATCTCCTATTGTGTCTGCCAGGCAGGCTGTCATCCTGTGTGTCCCTGGCACCTTGCAGTGTGTGCTTAGGAAATGAAAGTGGATGACTGGCAAATGAAAGTTTAACTTCTGCTGATTTTTTTCCCCAGAGTTGGGGGGAGCTGATGGAGCAGCCATGTTCCTTGACTTTTTGTGGTGTGTGCTGTTCTTGTTGGCCTTGATTTTAGACATACTGATTTCATGGTGACGCTTCATAAAGTCCATTTTGCTATCCCCATTTTTTATCTGATTATAGCTAGATGGTATTTCTCCCTGTGACTCTTAGGAATTGACCCATTTTTCCAGAGGGAGCCTTATCTTTAACTATCTTTCTCCTTTCCTCTGAGTTCTTTGTCAGTTATAGACGCTCTAGAGCAGTGATTCTCAACCTGTGGGTCCCCACCCCTTTGAGGTCAAATAGTCTTTCACAGGGGTCACATATCAGATATTCCGTATATCAGATATTTACATTACTATTTATAACATTAGCAAATTTGCAATTATGAAGTAGCAATGGAATAATTTTATAGATTAGGAGTCACCACAACACAAGGAACTAAATTAAAGCACTGCAGCATTGGCCCTGGCCACAGAGAACATAGAGTAGCTTCTACAGATGAGACCCCCACCTGGTGCTTGCACCCTCATTAGGACCTGAGTCCCCATGACTCATCAACCTCATATTCCTTTAATTCTTACCTGCACTTGAAGTCCTGGCTTCCGGGTATTGACTGAAGCCTTAACGTTTCATGTGCCCAGAAACAAGGGCCCAAGCCTTACATTTCTCCATGAGCACTAAGGTTGACTGTGCTGATGGTGACTGACAGTGACAACTTGTGTGGTCACACAGTAGAGCCACTGATAGCACTACACTAGTTTCTCATCTTTTCTGGAATCGTTTGGTCAGTCAGAAGTGAGTAGAAAGCAATGGGTACACACATACACGCTCCATTGACATTAGAAGTCCATAGACTCTAGGAAGATCTGGGGACCCTGGTTAAAGAATCTTACCTTTAAAAATGACATCATTAAACACCCTCAGGGAAAAGAATGTACTTGGTCACATTTATTTCAGCTTACTGCTTTCTGAGGACATAAACTGAAAACAGTGTCCTAACCCTCTTGGGTATATAGAATATGTTCTTGGGGCTGGAGAGATGGCTCAGTGTTTGACAGTGAACGCTGCTCTTGAAAAAGCAGAGTTCAGTTCTCCAAACTCACACTGAATGACACAGAACTATCTATACCTGAATCCAGGGGATTCCATACCCTGGATTGTATGGGTACTTACAAGCACATATATATCCTCTCTGACACAACACATGCACACACACTTATATATGTGTGTGTATATGTATTATGTGTAAATGTGTATGTTCTTTTCCACAGCAGCTGTGTGCTATCACACCTAAGACTTGATATGAAGAGGCCTCACATTTGAGATAGGCTGCTGCATACCCGAAGTGGTAGAATTTGTGTGACACCTGAGTGACTTTACGTGGTATTAGGCACAGTTCTTTTGCCTTTCTCTCAACAGTCTAATAATTAGGATGACTGCTGCTAATTAGGTATACAGTGAGGCATTTGCACTAACACAGCTTCAGAAGGCTTAAAGTGAGAGAGTCAAACTTAGATTGCCCGTAGACGATGCTGATGGAGCGAAGATTGCCCGCAGACCCCGGTGGAGCGAAGATTGCCCGCAGAC